>SNQJ01S0023283.1:60826-75084 GCA_010110895.2 Picea sitchensis | reverse complement strand
TGCTTTGCAACTATTTCCCTTGTTTTACATGTAAAGCATGGATGTGAAGTGAGAAGAAGGGGGGATTTTGTCATAAACATTTTGATGCACAATTAATCTCCATTCAGCTGAAAACAAAAAGACTTGTATAATTGTTTCTCTAACAATCACGTGCTACGATCTTATTCGAAGCAACAGATATTTTACAGTTGTTGCAGTATAACTCTCACAGAAACACACACAAGAAACCATAACACAAGACACAAGATGCTCCTCTAAAACTTAATGATGCTCTCATTGATTCTCTAGTGATAGTTAAATACACACAACTTGCTAATAATCTTGAGATTGCCTATTTAATGTTGGAAAATGAGACAGCAGATGCCCTCATATAGAACCGTGTTTACAAATCATAATCGAGGTTTCCTTATCCACACAAAAGGATGTGATAGGAAATTTCTTAGAAAGCAGGGGAAAACTATCAATTTTTTTTTTTTAAACCTACAGAAGGAGTGGCAATAGCAACGTAAATTCGTCGCAAGTATGGCATCTGTGTCACAAGCTATTGATGGGTGTTTTTACTCTGCCACGCTTTTTCGTCGCTATTGCCACACTTTTTTTTCTCTACTTGCCACTCTTTTTCGTCGCAAGTATGGCATCTGCGTCACAAGCCATTGGTGAGGTTTTTAACTCTGCCACGCTTTTTCGTCGTTATTGCGACGATTTTTCGTCGCTACTTTCCATGCTTTTTCGTCGCAAGTATGGAATCTGCGTCGCAAGCCATTGGTGGGGTTTTTACTCTGGCACACTTTTTTGTCTCTATTGCCACGCTTTTTTGTTGCAATTGCCACGATTTTTTCGTCGCAAGAAGGTATACCTCTCTTTAGGATGATGACATGTGGAGGCCTGATTTCGTCATTGTTTCCATGAATAACGAATGCGTGGATATAGCGATGAAAAAAGTTCCACGAAAAATATTGTTTGCTTTTGTGGAAAGTGCGACGGATATGTGTGGCAATAGCAATGAAAAACTATGGCAAATTTGGTCATATGTAGTAGTGCCACCCTATAGTTGTTAGGTTTTAAATAAAATCCCAGGTATTTCATACCTTTGTCTATAATAATAAACTATATATTGAAAGTTGCTTGCAACCTTTGCTCCAGACTGGGATCTATATTTTGTGCAAGGAAGCACAACTTATGGCAATTAACATCCATACCAAATACAAGACATAAATTTGATAAAATAGATTGAAACACCATCCAATCCTCGAATTTTCCAATGACTAAAATGAGAATATCGTCAACAAAGAAAGGATGTGAGATGGTAGTCTCAGAAGCAACTTTGAGGCCATGAAAATACCTTACTTCCACAACCTTTTTCAATAATCTACTAAAACACTCGACAACCAAAAGGAACAACAAAGGGGAGAGAGGGCATCCCTGTTGTAAATCTCGATAGCTCTTAAAGAATTCAGTAGGGGAGCCATTTATTAAAATTGTCATGTTAACAGAAGTTACATAAGCCATAATCCATTGGGTAACCTCCCATTTTAATCCAATTTGAATTAACAACAATCGTAGAAATTGCCATCTCACTTTGTCATATGCCTTCTTTAAGTACAACTTAAGAATAATTGAGCTTAACTTCTTAGACTTAGTAGTGTGTCAACACTCTTGAGATATCCCCACAACATCATAGATCAATCTACGTTTAAGGAAGCCAAACTGTTCGAAGGATATAGTTGAAGCCAATTTGTCTTTCAATTGGGAGGAAATTATTTTAGAGATAACTTTATATACAAAGTTACAGAGGGCTATAGGTCTAAAATCATGAAAGGATTCTAGCTTGCTCACCTTGGGGATAAGGGAAAAGAAGATAGCATTGAGAGCTCTCGAAATATGACCTGTACATMTGGATTCCTCAACTGCCCTATGAAGATCCTCCTCGAAAATGTCAAAGAAATCATGGAAGAGTTCTTGTGTCCACCCATCTGGGCCATGGATTTTATCCTTTGGCATTCTACTAACAATTAAATTCTTTAACTTCCTCTAAAGTGTCAGACTTGCCAATATCATCGCTTTCTGCATCATTAAAAAACCTGGGTACATCCTTGAGTACTTTGATCTTATTACATGTATCCTCTTCCTCTATCACGCTGAATTAGGATTTGAAATGTTTAAATGCAATCTCCTTAATATATTTTTTTGAATATTTGTAGCATCCTTCATCATCAACTATATCCCAGATAGTGTTTTGGCATCTTCTTTGGGAGGCAAATTTATGAAAAAAAAATTGTTCTTGTCACCCTTATCAATCCATATTGCCCGACTTCTAAGCCTCCAAGTGGATTCTTCCATTGCTAGTATATTATCCTTCCATTGTTTAATGGACCTGAGTAAATTCAGATCTTCCTACACAAACACCTGTGATGGGCAGTTCTAAAAAATCTCTGACATTTTTTGTTCAATGCTAAGAAGTTCTGAGTGAATTTGTTTTTTTTTGTTTGTCTTCCAAAGGATGATTGCTTTCTTTAATTTCCTCAATTTTGTGCACAACAGGTGGATAGAATATATATCCAACCAATTTTCCATAGATTGCCTAGTGTCCTTAACAAGAGAAGAAAACCCCGGATCAAATATCCAGGTGCTATTGAATTTAAAGGGAGGAGTGACTTTATGGGAATACTTCTCAATATGTAAGCAAATCGGGTTATGATCTAATATGGTGGATTTTATGATCCAGGATCTAGTTTTACTATGACTGCCAAGTAGGGTTTCATCAATAAGAAACAGGTCCAATATTTTTGAGATACGAGTTGTTCCAGCTTTTCCATTTCTCCAAGTAGGAGCCAATTGACTCGGTTGGATATCCACTAATCCAATAGTTTGTATAATATTTGAAAAGTAATTTGCAAGAGGGTCACTCCTAGCCAAGTTTCCCCACACCTCCCGGGCGGAAAGAGTGAAATTAAGGTCACCTCCAACTATAATTCCCTCTTTGTTTAGTAAACCAGAATCTAAAATGGGTTTCCAGAAACTTTCCCTTTATTTATATGGTGCATAACAGTTGAGTAGTTTCATCTTGTCAGTAGATTGCTTGAATCTTCCCTCCAAATAAATAATTTCATTGGTGCCAAATGCACATAACTCGGCATAAGCTAGGTTCCACCCAGTCAATAATCCACCCGAACAACCATTTGGATCCAGAGCTACAACCTTCCACATAGGAAGACATTGAAGATTTGTTTTTTTATCCTTTTCACCATCCACCAATGTTTCTTGTAGGAAGACAATATCTGGGTTAACCTGTTTCAGAAGTAATTTGAGGGATGCAATTTTTGTGGGTCCCCCAAACCTATGGAGGTTGAAAGAAAGAATAATCATAAGGGAACGACAGAGGGCGACTGGCTTTCTCTAAGGGTCAACATGGGAAACCTATCGAAAATAAGGTTCAAGGAGTCAGGGAGAAAAGGTTCTTGAGAGTGGTATGGTTCTAAAACAACGGGGGACAATGCTCCAAAATGTGCCAGACCACCTTCAATAGCCCTAGGAGGTTTCTTAGGGATACAAGGTCTAGACGTTTTCATGATAGTAGCATTGGAAYGATCTCTAGTGGAGGAAGGMTTAAAGGTGTTGTTGGAGATAGAAAGGAACGAGGGCAATACGACCTTGACAGACTTGGTATTAAGGTTCAGAGAGTCATTAGGACAACTATCTCCACCCGAGGGATAAGAAGGAAAAACCGAGACTAAAAAATCGCCACCAAAGGGAACAATAGGGGCTTCCGAAACCACAGGAGTAGGGGAAGAGCTTGTATTTCTGGTTCTAGACAGACCCAAACTGCTAGAAATTAATTTACCAAAACCCACATGAATGGCAGGGACATCAACTGTCGAAACATAGCCTAAGGGGGAGAGAGGTTGAGTATCACCAGGAGAGCACATAAGAGTGCTTACAGAACCCAATCCATTAGAATTTAAGCCAGGACGGTCAACCGAATCATCAAACTTCTTCAAAATAAGGGCCCAAAAGTCTCTGAAGATCTCAAGAACCCAACTTTCGTTATTTCTTAAATAATCAAACTCATCGGAGGAGAGTTTATTAAAGAAGTATGTGAAGAAAATTTGCATCTTACCAAGGAAGGATCCTTTATCAAATAGCTCAATATTGGATAATCCATCTTGGTATTCAGGCATCCTTTGTTGAACTGAGTCATGTTTGCGCTCGAGGGAATCCAGACACTTTGCTTTAAGATGAACTGGTTGTCATCTGGAATGACAACATGAAGGATCCCTCCAGTAGTCAACAAGTTGACGCAGGTGGGTATCCCCTATATAGATATCAATAACGTCTGGTAACCCCTTGTCCAGGTCCATTTCCACCAGAACCCATGTGACCCATTTGATACTCCAGCGTAGCGAGTGACCATCAAAGAAAATAAACTTCCCTACCAACTTAGCAACGACTTTGAAATTTTTAATAGACCAGAACTCGATAGGAAAGTCGGGGAATAGCATCCAAAGATACCTTTTTGAGAAGCTTTCAGAGAGTGGATTAAATCCAGGGTACCACCTCTTAAGCATTAGAATGTCTCTTCCAATAATCCAAGGAGAACTTAAAACTCTTAGTAGATCACCCTCAGACAGGAAATGAAAGACCATCTGATGGTTACACAGGAGGCTAAATCTAGGGCAATATCTTATGATTGACTTCGAAAAACTTAAAATCCAGACAGGAAATGAAAGACCATCCAATGGTTACACATGGGGCTAAATCTAGGACAATATCCTATGATTGACTTCGAAAAACTTAAAATCCAGTCTGCCAATTGAACCTTACTCATTCTGATATAAAAAATTTTACCAACTAAATCTTTTTACCCTACATCCTAAATCTTTTTTACCAATTAAATGCGAAAACCCTAACGCACATGTATGGTAGTTTAAGCAATTATATATATCCATCCTAAGTTAAACCTAGTTAATATATTATTTAAATTAATATATTTTGATACATATATGTAAAAATTTGAAGAACATCTCCACCTTAATCTAATTCTTAAATTAAGTTAAAAAATTTTGAAGAACATCTCCACCTTAATCTAATTCTTAATTCACTATAGTGCATTAAGAATTAAGTTAAGGTGAGATGTTCTTCAAATTTTTACATATTAATTTAAATAATATATTATATATGAACATTAAAATAATTTTGTTTAAATTTAAATTTTATATATTTTCAAAAAAAAATTAATGTATATAAGTGTATATAACGAAGAATCCCGAGGGATTGCCATGAAAGTAAAAATAACACTAGAAAGTACAAAGGCGCCAAGTTGGAAATTATCACATGTAACAAGTTGAATGGCAATTCCGCGAAGCGGTGCTAACTCCCCTATTTATAGGGGAGCGGAGCAGAGCAGAACTCACACATATCCGGCTTCTACAAATACGTCTCCAGATTGAATCACCATGTCTCCATCAGCTACTATTTTTTCTGTCATTGTAATTGCTGCGATTCTCGGTTCAGCGGTAGCAACGAAGGGCTTGAATCCCGTCCACAGCGAGACACACATGGCGGAATTTATCAATACTTCGTGCAAGGTCACTCTGTATCCGCAAGTCTGCGTTTCCTCCCTCTTTTCTTACGCGGGGTCTCTGAAGGCCACGCAGAGCGATATCGTAAAGGCAGCCGTGCAGGCGAGCCTCGTTAATGCCCGCAATGCTTCCGTCTGGGCCACCGGCTTGAAAACTAGAGGAGCTTCGATGAATAAAACAGAAAAAGCGGCGCTTGTGGATTGTATTGAGGATTTTGGGATCACCACGAACCAGATTCGTGAATCTCTGTCGGAGCTGGAGAATCTGCGGCGAAACACATTCGAGTTTCAGATGAGCAACGTGAAGACGTGGATGAGCGCCGCCCTCACCAACGAGAATTCCTGCCTTGACGGCTTTCAGTTCGTTAAAGGGAGGGTTGAGGCCATGGTCACTGCTCGCGTTCATTATATGTGTAAACTCATCAGTAATGCCCTCGCTCTCATTAACCGATTCGCCGCCACTGGATGACGATAATCAGATCCATGTCTGACACCAAAGACCTTCAAGCTCTTTTTAATATAATGTAATCCGCATATTATAGATTGTTTTCTTCTGTCCCTCTGGGATTATGCCAAATTCAGGGTTTTGTTGGCTTGTAAATTTTGCACCGTGGTTACATAATATCTGTATTGTTGGAAAGAAATCCAAGACTTTTGTTAGGCTTGGGGTGATCAAATAATATTCATGTAGCTTCAGAATTCCTTAACCCAGTGTTAATGGTTGTATGAAGAGTCTGGTTTTCTTTGAGCTGATATTAATATTCATGAAGGGAAGTTCATTATCTTCGGTAGTTGTATCCACATGAATTCCATGATTCATTGTCTTGTTGCAGCGGCAGTGGCTACATATTTGCTTTTAGGTTTCTGATGAGCTCAGATCGTTTACATCAACTTTCTTTTCTTTTCTCCAGTACCAACAATACAGCCAACAATATGGACCCCTCAGAGCATTCACAAGCTGATCGATATGGACCCCTCATTAAAGCTGCAACATACAGGCTGCACTTTTAAAAGCTGCAATGCAGAGCGCTTATGGCGCACAAGTTGCCTAATTATTGGCCCTTAATCCATACCAACTCATAGCTTCATGGGTGTGAAGACTGGTCGCTCCAATTCAATGTTTTGTAACCATCCAAACACTTTACACGTTGTAAAAGCGAACCATTATAATCAGTACCGAGTTTTTGCAGTGAGATATTATTCAATCAATTTTTTAAGAAAATTATGTTTTAGTTGTAATAAAATAAAATTATGTCTTACAAATAATCACGTTATATCTCCTTTACAAGAACTTTTCCATCTTGGAGAGATGGCTGATCTAGCCAAAGCTGCACATTTAATAGGTTTTTAGTTTTTAATGTATTTTTTTTTTTATGTATATGATTAAATATGGATTGAATATTTTTGGTCTTCCAATGAATAAGTTATGATATTAATTATTTTCTTCAATATTTTTATAAAAAGTATAACATTTATATGTTTACTTTTTCACATTTATCTAATCATATTAAGAAAATATTATGTTTTTTTTTTGTTTGTTAATTTGTGGGGGACCTATTGGCCCTTAACATGGTTGGATTTTTTGTCCCCGCAGGTTTCGAACTGGTGACTTTAACATCAGGGAGTTGCTTAACAACACACTCCGTCACCGACTGTCCTACACCTCAAAGACTTAAGAGAATATTATGTTAACTAAGCAACATAACCATATTTAAGTTTCAATTAACTAAGCAACAGACGTTTCAAATTGCATCTTTTAAGGGAGATCAGGTAGCATCTCCAACGTTGCCCCAGCATATCTTGATCTTGTATTTTACAAATCCACACACACCATTTCGAACCTCCCCCAAATCTCAAGCAAATATCAAGACTCGAGCAGATCTCAAGAAAATATCAAGACTCGAACAGAAACAAAATCTTGATCATGTGTGATAGTATGCTCGAAGTTGCCCGTGAAGGTTTGTGCATTTTCTGTGTATTCTTATGGCGCAGACAATGCACAGTATGAATCATTGATTATTAATTGTAGGTTTTGCATAGCCTCCGCCCAAGTTCCATCTTCATTGATTTAGTAATTGATAATGTGCAGACATTGGAAGTTATCGCGGAAAGCCTGTCGGGTGGAGAGGATGACAATGGAGTTGTTTTGCTTATTGTTCTGCCCTGGGACAAGGCATAAAAATAATAATGGGAGAGTTGTTTTGAATATTTTTGATACCCATTAGTTATAAGACTATAAATAGTTGGAGTTTTTTCTATTGAAAATTTATTTAAAGAGACAAGAGATTATGGAATGTTTGTTTTGTGTTATTTGTTTGGAGCTTTGCTTGGTGAAATTTTACCCCAATTTAAGAGGCAAGTCAACATTCTTTCCTTCTTCATATTATCTGAATACAAGAGTATCTCTTATATCTTTCATATTATTTTTTCTTGTATCTTGTTATTGCAAACATATGTTATGCATACTTGATGTGTTTAAATTTTAAGGGCCAAGGATCAGTACAAGTCGTATCAAAGCTAATATCCCTCTGAATTTTATTTTTTATTTTTTAGGCTAGAGATATGTTCCGACATATTTAAATAACACAATGATTTATTATTCAATAGGTAAAACTATGGTTAGCGAAGAATGCATGCAGGAAAAACAAGTGGAATCTCTTTGTTGGAAACCCTTGTAACCCTTGTTGGTACCCCTTCAAGTAGTATCGCATCAAACAACACATGTATACAAAATTTCACTTCCACATACCTTCGAGTATATTGGCAGTACCCTAGGTACACCTAAAACCAACTTTAGATCAACATTTCAACCATCTTATTTTCTATAGTACATCAAGAACATCACTTTCTAGTACCTAGGTAGTCATGTCATACGAATAAGGGCATAGTTGAGCCTTTTTAGTTAGTGCCCTAAGATATTGTGCTGATCATTAGTGTTAGACCTCACAAGTATATTAGAGAGATATAAAACCTCACACTCCTCTGTTTCTAGGACCATGCAAACCCTCATTTTTATAACCAACCAACAAAATTCCTACATCTTTACATGTAGAAGGAAATTGGATTTTTTGTCACCACAGTAATAATCAACTTGGAGTAGTACTCAAAAAAAGCAAAAGAAAAAGAAAAATAATATGGGTTATGCTAACACCATTGTGGGAGGCCTATCTCAAAAGATTCTTTCCATTATCTTGATCACTTGGATCTCCCTCTCAAGTAACCTTATTTTTTGTGGACCCAATAGTATAGTGATTTGGGGTGTATATGAACATAATCATTTCAATCCATTGATCATAGTGAGATAAGTGGAAAATAACACTTCCAAAAAATAGTTGGTGGTCCCATGGTTCAAACTCACAACATGGCCAACTCAAATAACCAACAACATACCCAACCCACATAATGCCAAGATCTACATAGCAAGGTAGCTAGCAGTGAGGCTACACTCGACATTATAAATGAAATAATGGCATCACATGGCCACTACTTGAAAATGTTAGGTGCCCACTTGAATCTTAGTTTACTAGATCCAAAGGTTGACCCCACAAAGGAGGAATCCACAATACAAGATAACCAATGCCCACACTATCATGATCAAAATTCATGGCATCATTTACGAAAGTCTGACATGAACAAATTTGATGGGTCTGATCCCTAGAGTTAGGTTACCCAAATGGAACATTATTTCTCTCTTGATGGAATTACTAATGACCTATAAAAACTAAAAGTGGGGGTATTATATTTGGATGTTGAACATTGGAAATGGTGGCAATGGTATAAGAAATCTTATAAAGGATACCTTTCTCGAACCCAGTTTGTGCAATTAATTTATGCTCGCTTTGAACATGACACTCGCCATTTGGGACACTTGAAAAAATCACACCAAATTGCCATTGTTGTGGACTATGTTACTTCCTTTAAGTAATTAGAAATCCACATAAAGGACCAAGCTATTCATTTTTTAGAGAATGTTTCATCATTGGTATCAAGGAATCAATTCAAACATGTGTCATGATGCAGCGCCAACAAACATGGTTGGAATCGTGACAGAGATAAAGAAGCCAAGATAGTGATGAATGCACAAACTAAGAGACCTCCATTCACCACTTTTCCTAACCCCCATATGGAGACTACCCCTATCTCATCTAGTCCCTAGTAAATTTGCATCCACAAGTTATCTCCTGAAGAGATGGCAGAACGTCAATGGCTCTGTTGTTGTAATTGTGATGAGCGATATTTCAAAGGTTACAAATGTAAAGAACATAAATTATTTCAAACGGGTGTGTCTCCACATGACTACTCCAAGGACATTTCTATTGAAGATACTCTCGAACCAACCTTGGAAGACACCACCCTCCCATGGAAGATGAATCCCCCTTTAAATCTCCTTGTGAGGAACCACAAATTTCTCTCTATGCCCTATCAATGTTCTCAGCACATAAAACCTTGAAATTTATTACCTACATCAAGCATCACAAAGTGATTGTGTTGATTGACAATGGCAACACCCATACTTTTATCCATAGGAGAGTGAAATAAGAAACCCATTGTTAAGTGCATCCCCATATCTAATTTTCAATTATGATAGCCAATGGTGGTACAATGAAATGTGGGGGATGAGGTGAAAATGTGAAACCATGAATTGGTGAGTATCATATCAAATATCACATGTTTGCTATTGAAATGGGTGGTTGTGATATAGTTCTTGGTGAATAATGGTTACACACTTTGGGACCTATCACCATGGATTTCAAATAATTATACATGAGATTCACTCAGGAAGGGAAGAAATATACTCTTAAGGGGCCTACATCTAGTTATCTTGAAATTATCACATCTCATCATATCGAGAAGTTGTTGAAGAATGACCACTTAGGTATTATTCCATAGTTCAATGCCATACAAGTAGTTGACATCGCCCCACAAGAGATTCACCTTGATTTGCAACTAGTTATATATAATATTTGAAACACCACAAGGTTTTCCACCTTCATGTGGGGAGCATGACCATGGTATCCCCCTCATTCTAGGTTGTCAAACACCTAATGTGCATCCTTATCATCACCATTTGTAAAAAAAATGAAACTAAAAATATCACTTAGGAATTGTTGGAGGTGGGAGTCATACATCCTAGTATTAGCTCTTACTCATCACTAGTGGTCATGGTATTAAAGAAGGAAGGTAATCGATGTGTGTGTCTTGATTTCTAGGCCCTCAACAAGTTGATCATCAATTTCCTATCCCATTTATTAATGACCTCTTAGATGAATTTCATGGTGACAATATTTTCACTAAACTTGACCTTCATTCTAGATATCACCAGATCACGACGAAACATGCATACATCCCTAAGAACTCCTTTCAAATAGATGTATGTCACTATGAGTTTTTATTTATGTCTTTTGGCCTTTGCATTGCTCCATCAACCTTCCAAAGCCCCATGAACAAGATCTTTTGACCATTCCTATTCAATTTTGTACGAGTATTCTTTGATGATATTTTGATCTACAATAAAACATGGGAATACCACATAGATCATGTTGATAGAGCCTTGAAACTCCTACAAAACCACCAACTATTCATAAAGAAATCCAAATGTGCTTTTGGGGCCTCCAAGGTTGAATACTTGGGTCACATTCTAAGTTAGAAGGGAGTACTAGTTGATCCCAAGAAATTTGTAGCTATGTAAGATTGGCCCCATCCCAAGACTCTAAAGAGCTTGTGTGGATTCTTAGGACTTATAGGCTATTATAGGAAGTTTGTGAAAAATTATGGAAAAATTGTTGCTCCTTTAACCTCACTACTCAAAAATATTTCCTTTGTTTGGAGTGAGGTCATTCAACAAGCCTTCTCAACACTAAAGTATGCCATGTGCACGACTATAGTATTAGCAGTTCCATATTTTACTAAGACTTTTTTCTTGGAATGTGATGCCTTCGACATAGGTCATGGAGTGGTATTGATCCAAGAAGGGCACCCTTTGTCATTCACTAGTAAGTAGTTATGTGACCAAAATTTGGGTAAATCCACCTATGAGAAAGAGATGATGGCCATCTGACATGCATATCTCATAGGGTGACATTTCTAGATCAATATTGCCCATCATATTCTAAAGGAATTTTTCAAACAAAGGTTTTCCTCACTAGAGAAACATAAGAGGGTCACCAAGCTACTAGGGTATGATTATGGGATTATCTATAAGAATGGTAAATAAAATATGGATGTTGATGCCTTATCCCGATAATTTGATGAGGATGCATCCCTCTTTGCCTTATCTTTACACATTCCAAGTTGGATTGAAAAAACCCATCAAGAATAGTTGGAAAATGGCACTAACCTTCAATTCATCCCAACCCTCCTAAAGGGTATACATGGTAGCTAGATACATTATGATATAAAGGGGACATTGTTCTAGTAAAGAATTCTTCCTTAAAACTAATAATCTTAAAAAAATTTCATTCATCACCTACATCAGGTCACTCTGAATTTCATAAAACATATGAATGAACTAGGTGTTTTTTCTTTTGGGAGGGAATTGTTGGATAACTGAGAGGGGGAGTGAATCAATAATAGAGAAATTTAATCATTTTTAACCAAAATGTATATTCCTTTAACTTATTCAACAAGGTTCATCAGTTCATCATTAATATGTTATTGCATCATATAACATTAGCATCCATAAGTGCATAATAAACAATAATAGACACATCCAAAAAATGCACAGTACACTAGTATTTTACATGGAAAACCAATGCGGGAGAAAACCACAAAATTATTTTCTTATATGTATTTAAGAATTACATTCAAGGAAGAACCAAATTCCAATTCTGCAGCTCCAATTGGAAGGAGGCTCCAACCCCCTAGTTTCTCAAGCTACAACCTGAGGGAATCTCCATCTCCCCAATTCTCTGGCTACAACCCCCTAAGTTCTCCGACTACAACCAGAAAGTGGCTATAACCACCTAGTCCTTAGGCCCCAACCTGAAGGAATCTCCAACTCCCTGATTCTTCGACACTAATCGGAAGAAGGCTACAACCCCCTTTTGTTGCCCCATACTGTCGCTCTGAAGTTAAATTCCAAATATATGATGAAACCACTACCACATTGTCACTGTGAGATATATCACTGTAAACTTGTACCAATCTGTGCTAACAACCTATACCCAATATGTACCAACAATCTGCAATGAACCTATACCAGTAGTCAACCTGTACCAACAAATACCAACAGATACATGACCTGGCTATTCTGCATCTCGTGTATGTACGTGCCCTTCCTATATTGTAGCATGTGTATGTACGCAGTCTGTCTATACTGCATCCTGCGTATACCCTAAAAAATATAGGGTTTTCACGTTTCTCACACTCAAACTCTTTTCTACCTCTATCACATCAACTTGTACCCTATCACAACCTGTACCAATCAACTTGTATTGTCAATCATGTACATCAATCACTCACACAAACTGTACCATCACAAGTGCATCAACTATGCACATCAAAATGCCTCATAACCATCACCAACAATATGTCCCAATACTCTCCTCAATAGATCAGATCTCAATATGTCAATAATATCACTCAAACCATGTGCATCTATATCTCTCTATTCACGTGCCATACATGTGCATACAATCATAATCATGTGTAACTACTCTCACATGGACTAAAAACCAAAACCTTATTGATATGCAACCTCAGACCACACTAAAAACTTCACCAACACATTACAACCACTTCACAACCAAAACCCTCAACCATGTACCATGAAATACAAGCAATGCCTCAACACTTAAACCAACAAGATGTACAAATGAATAATACCAAACATACCAGTGTTGTACCTCTATAGATTTATCTCATACAGTAAGTGCCAAACAACCAACGACCTCTTTAGGGAAAATCCTCAATCTCCCATAACCATACCTCATGTATACAACAATATCCAACTACACTAAAGAATATGACATACCTTTTGAACCTATAGATAGATCTGTTGTACCTGATCAATGTATACCTTCCTCAAGACTTGCTTTCATACTCTGAGAGCATGGAACCCTCAACAAATCAAGCTTTCATTGCTTTTCCCAACTTTACACACCCTTTTATACTGTCAGCCCACATACGTACATGACCTCTTCCTCTTCCACTGCAGCCCGCATACACCTAAAAAACTAGGTTTTTTTTTCCAGTATTTATGCAACTTCGAAGCTTTCACTATCATCCCTCTATGCTACCTCTGACTGCGTAACTTCATATGTATCAATGAGTACATGCAATAAACCTTACACAATAATAGATATTCAATGTGCTCAATAGGTGCTAATAGGAGACCCTTGATTTCTTATTTATACTCTCTAAGTAGCTTCCTCTAGGGGTTATCTTCTAACTAACATTACCCAACTTCCTTATTTTAGGTCTTACCCACTTCTAACCACTTGTCCACTTACACCCACTTTATCCACAAATAGTAAACTCTCCACCTCTAGTTGCAACTAAATTATTTTTAATTATTTTCTTATTGCAACAACTTAACCCATGATTAACTCCTAGTTTCACCCACTTTGACTGGTAAACTTCTTCTAGGAGCTTCTAGAATAAATTGACTTCTTTGACCTTCTAGGGGATTCTAGATAACTCATGAGGGTTCTCCAACTTCACAAGCCCAAAACTCTCTAAC
>SNQJ01S0023283.1:37261-59367 GCA_010110895.2 Picea sitchensis | reverse complement strand
AGAAGAATATCTTCTTTGATGCTGAGTCATCTTCCTCTTCCTCTGTAGAGTCATCATCTCTCTGAACTTTTTCTTCTCCCTATTTTCTCGTGGATTGATCTTTCTCTATAATTCCTGAAAGTACAATCTCTTGAACCTGTTATTTATTCACTTGTCCTTCTTTTCTTTCATTACTTATCCAAACCTTTATATGTATGACATATTTCTTTTTCTTTATAGATTTGCATTCATCTCGTATTATTTCCAATCTTGTGATATCTAGGATATGGTATTTGTTCAACTGTTCTTCTTGTTTTCTTTTACATGCTTTCTTATATATGATATCGGTTTTCTCTTTCATGGAAGTATCGATCATGCATCTACAATCATGAGCTATGTGTCCATAGTTATGACATTTGTAAAATTCAATGTTACGTGGGGCCACATAAGCATTTATTTCTTTAAAATTTCTTCCATAAGCCCTGCAATCTGCAACCTTATGTCTAAAGTTAATACAATAGAAACAGTGACCATAAAATAAATTTACATACCTAGGAGTGAATGGTGTAGTCCTGTTGAACTCCTGCCTTGGATGATCATGATTGAAGCTTCTTTTTGGCTTGAATGTGGAGGGTCTTCTTGAAGATGTATCTTTATCAATTTTCTTAGATTCTGGTTGACCATGATTCCTTCCTTTGAGTACTTCTGCATAACTCTTTCTCTTTTCTTCATTCTTATTTTCTAGCACCCTAGAATGCTTCTCTTCATTCTCTACTGCTGATGTGGATGTTTTTGTCTCTTCAACGTTCTTGTTGAGCTTGACGACTTTGACTCTTAGTGTGACAACTTCTTCAACAAGCTTCTCAACCTCTTCTTCTTTCTTCATTATCTGAGACTTCATGACTTCTTCTATTATCTTTGCTTCTTCAAGTTGTTTTTTCAATGTAATTATTTCTTCTTCGAGTCTTCTCTCTTCTTGACTAAACTCTTCCTCAAGCTGGTTTAAGTCATCAGTTCTTTCCTTGAGATGATCTGACAATGTCTTTTCTCTCTTTCCTTCTTCTTCCCTTTGTGCTTCTATGTTGGCTTCTCAACACCTATTTTGATATTCTAGATTTTCTTCAATTCTTCTGGCCTCTTCTAGTTGGGCTCTTAAATTCTCAATGACCTACTGCACTTCTTCAGAACCTTGATCACTTTTGTTTCGTTTCATCAATTATTTCTTGAGTGACTTGTTTTCTTCTCTTTCTTTCTTTAGTTCATAATCATTGATTAGTTATGCTTCATAATTATCTTCTATTTCAAATTTCTTTTTTGTATCGCTACCTTCAGGGCATTCAATTTCAAGATGTCATTGTTTTTCTTAATTAAATAAAAAAAACATAATTTTGTTGATTGCATACTCTTTGTCTTTTGAATCTATCTGAAATGATGAACATCTTTCTTCCTGTTTTGTGCCTGCATCTTCTTTGGAATTCTCTGAATCTATGATGGGTGAAGAATAGATATCATGTAACTTATCCCAAAGTTATTTAGTTAATGAACATTTACCCACCTTGTCCTTAACTGAATCATACAATCCTTCCAAAATGAAGTCCATTGCAATTTTGTTATTCTTCTTCAATTCCTTATTGGATGTAGTCTTTGATTTCTTTGTAGCATTATATCCTATCACAAATAAATACCAAATATCATATCCATGTGCCTCTAAAAAGGTTCTTTTTCTTATGCTCCACATCTCATACTTTATACCATTCTGACCATCAAACATTGGTACTCCATTCTTAATGAATTCCATGATCTCCTTCCGGTGGTTAAACTGTCTATTGAAGGAACCTGGCTCTTATACCAATTGTTAGATTACTGAGAGAGGGGGTGGGGGGTGAATCAGTAATAGAACAATTTAATCCTTTTTAACCACAATGTATATTCCTTTAACTTATTCAACAAGTTTCATCATTTCATCGTTAATATGTTGTCACATCATATAACATTAACATTCATCAGTACATAGGGACATCCACACAATGCACAATACACCAATATTTTACGTGGAAACCCAATGCGGGAGAAAATCATAGAATAATTTTCTTATATGTCTTTAAGAATTACATTCAAGGAAGCACCAACTTCCAATTCTCCATCTCCAACTGGAAGGAGGCTCCAACCCCCTAGTTTCTCAGGATACAACCATAGGGAAGCTCCAACTCCCCAATTCTTTGGATACAACCAGAAGGAGGCTACAAGGACAAGCAGAGTTTGTCGGCCTCAAAATATATTTCATAGCTGTCGATGCTTTTTCCATGGATTCTGTGTTACTATGTTTCATAGTTATGAGATTGCCTTTTTCTGTGTGGGAGATATAGTTGTTCTCTCCCTTTTACTTTCCTATTGTAAACTACGTTTGACTCTAGTGTCTCGCGTTTCTATGGTCATTCCAAGTGACCGTCATTCGGTTGCATACTTAGCCAGTTTTCTGGACGCGACTTTGTGAATAAGTTCTATCGAACTATGATAGGTCGAGTTCGGTGTATACATTAGCTTTCCCGAATTACTTTTCTTTAAAAGAAGGCCTCCTGGATAGAAGAGAATGCAATTTATGAAATTACAGGTTTCCTGGACAGAAAAAGTTAATGGTCGTGGGTTCTTGGGGTGGTGGGCTGAAAATTGGGCTTATGTTGTTCTGTGCCCTGCAAATAGCACAAAGAGTTCCGCGATCATTCCGACCGACTGCAGTTCGGTTCCATACTTAGCCAGTTTTATGGATGCAGCTTCGCGGATAGGTTGTATTGAACTATGGTGTATACATTAGCATTTCCGAATTAGTTTTCTTTAAAAGAAGGGATCCTGGACATAAGACATTGAAATTTATCAAATTATAGGTTTCATAGACAACATAATCTAAACATAGGAAATATGTAATTTTATAAAGTAGATATATAAAGCATGCACAGAGCCCTCATCCCATACTTAGCTAGTTTTTGCATCACGGGTTCTCAGGGTAGGCGACTGAAAATTGACAATCGGAGAGTTTCGCGATATACAAATTGACAATTAGACTTGTGGACTATTTGAATTTGAAGGGTGTCATGTCCAAAAAATTCAACATTCTCGAAATAGTTTACTTTACGTATGTTCTACATACCTTAGTGGACAAAAACCACAAAAAACAAATAGTAAGCATTTTTTGGATCGCGGGTTCTTGGGGTGGCGGGCTCTAAGTTCGGTCTCTGTTGTTCCGTGTCCTACAAATAGCACGGAGAGTTCTGCGATATACAAATTGACAATCAGACTTGCGGACTATTTGAATTTCAAGGGCTGGTCCAAAAAAACTAGCATTCTCGAATTACTTTTCTTTACGTACGTTTTACATATGCTCGTCGACAAAAACATAAAAAAAGTAGTAACGTCTGTTACATAGGGCTCCATCCCTGCTACCTTCAGTGCTTCCCAATACACATTAAGTATGCTTTCAAAAGTCAGAACCAACTAGACAGGTTCGAAAATATGGGCTTTAATAACTGTAAAGCTTGAGGACATATCCCATTAAAATAAATAGATAGGCGAATATTACGGGATCCAGTAATTTCTTTTTGCCTACATTTTGAATTTGTGCAAATAAATTTTTATTTTTTTTGCTTGTGCATTTTTAGTTTTCTTAAAAGCTTCAACATAGTTCACGAACGTGTCGCCGACAGAGGCCTTGACGTCACGTCTCTCTTTAATATTGTGCATTTCGAAATGATGGGATTTAATAACTAGAAATCTTGAGGACATCTCCCATTAAAATGAATAGAAAAGCGAATATTATAGGATCTGGTAATTTCTTTTTGCTTGCATTTTGAGTTTGCGAAATACTTTTTATTTTATTTTTTTGCTTGTGCAGTTTTAGTTTTCTTAAAAGCTTCAACATAGTTCATGAACGTGTCACCCACAAAGGCCTTGACGTCATGTCCCTTTTTAATATTGTGCATATCTTAGATGTCAGATTTGAGAATCTGCTCAGATATGGGAATTTTAATACGTGTTGCTAGTCACTATTGAGCATACATATTAAAAAAGATTGGCATTAATAAGTGAAAATATCGAGAACATCTGTCATTAAAACGAATCAACACAAAATCTAGGGAAGACCATCCAGTGTTGCTTTTAAATACTTATTTCCATTTCTCTCTATCATCAAAGAGTTGTGCTTTAGGGTGCCTTCATTCTAATGTTCCTGGTCATGGACATGTAAGAAAACTTAGAGATGTGATTGAGGGGCAGATGAAAGAAGAGAGACTGGTTTTATGTGACGTGAGATTTGAGTAAAAAAAAAAATCTGTTATACAAGAGAAACTCAGAGAGGACGAAAAAAAAGAACAAGTATGTTCTGGTTGGTGTTCTCCCTGTGTTCGATGCTTTGGTTGGTTGAAAAGGCTTCCTGGAGATTTGTTGGTTGAACTTCTTTGTTTTCTTGTTGGCAATTGTAATGGATTTTGAGGTCACGTGCAAAATAGTTCTTTGTTTAAGTATATAGCTTCTTACAACAACACAGATTTGGCAAGTGTATCGAATTGTAAAGATTGCACAAGTATTTGTCTACCTCGGAGGCGGGTAACATAAACTGTATGTGTGGATAAAATGACATATTATCACTACAAAAGTTACTACTTCATAGTTTGATGACCTGCATGTGGGTCTGGTAGCCAACTTGACAGAAAGCTATGTTCTTTGTCAAAGTTTGTTCAGTTTCCTCTGGATGTAGTTGCAGACTCCACATATTTGGTGTCACCTCCGAACATTCCATACCTTTCTGTGGGCCACCATACCTCCACTGCTATGAGGAAATATATATTCCGATGCCATCTGCAAAATTTGATACACTTGCCAGACCCGTGCTGGTGCATTCTGCAACATTTGATGCACTTGCCACACCTCTAATGCCCGAAGAAGTTATGTACCTCAATAGAGTTTCATTTTGCATCTGGGTTGGATGTTTCTTCCAATTTACTGTAATAAAGGAGAGAAGTTCCACATACAAATCCTCAGGTAGGCTTCTCAACCAACCAGACGATCGAATACAGAGAGAATACCAGTCATTACGTACTTGAATGTTTTTCCCCTGCCTTAGATGTTGTGACATAAAACGACTCCGTCCACTTTAAAATTGGCTTGAATCGCATTTTTAAGTTGTCTCAGATGTCAACGATCAGGAACATTGCAAGGAAAGCACCTTAAACCCTAACTTTTCAACGACAGAGGGAAATTAATGCTTGACAAAGAATGGAATGTTGAATAAGCAACCATTGCAAGCAGGCCATATTTGGAAGAGAGAAGGTATTCAAAAAACTGGGATATATGTACTTGGCAACACCGATTAAGTACAAAACCCAAAATTGATATTCAACTCATTTTTTACAAATAAAGAGTTTGAACGTCAAGAAAATAGTGAAGAAGCTTCATCAATGTACATATTTTTTATTGGTCGTCGGCAGGGGAAATCGCAATCGTTGTCACAAATAGCCTCAATTGTATTTTGTAGCCCATCTTATTTGAATATAGAATAATTTCGGTTTATTTTTTAACAGTATTTTCCAATTTCTAGTATTTGTTTTAATTGTATTTTGTACCTTCTTCCCCTGTGTCGTTAAACATGAAGGACAAGCTTTTGTTTCTGCTGCCCACTACTTCAATCTAAATAAAACCTAGTCTGTTCTTTGTTTACATTTTACATTTAAGAATAATTTTTCATAGGCCATACTTATGTGGCAGCGACCCTGTATTTAAAGAAAAAAATTGAAGGACCCATCCTACTCCCATTCTTCGGGTTCCGTAAATAGAATAAATTAATGAGTTACAACAAGGCGGCTAAACTGTTGACGTAATGTTCCTGTGAAGTATGTTGGATATATTGCAACTTCTTCTATTTGATAATATCTGTGAATATATACTAATATAAGTACTATTGGAATAAATACAAAAAAACTTCCTCTTCGGCAAAGCTTAGGCAATTATGTTTGGGTTTGCGGTATTAAACAACTATGTCCACTATTCTGTCATATACATCTTGCAGCCTAAGAACTTCCGTAGTCTGCAATTTTTCTTTAATTACTTAAAGTCACACCAAATTTTGATTGCATTTAATTTAATTTAGATATTGATGTTTATGGAGAGTCGGTGTTTGCTAATGTCATTGCAACGAATACAAGATGAATAGATGATAAGGATTTTATCTCCCTAAGACGACAATGCAAATTCATGTTTCTTGTCGCGCTATGTACATCTTGCAATCAAAATTTTCGTGGTTTCAACAAAATTTGTGAGCCGAAGAGCATCTTGCAAATTGGGAGATCATTTGCATTTGAAACAAAACCAATCCATTAATATATATTAGTATGAATACTATTCAAAAAAATATGAAAAATTTCTCCATTGATAGATACTAGTATGAAAAATATTGAAATAGATATCAAAACTTTGTCTTGGCCAATACTTAGCCAGTTATCTGGGCACCAGGCCCCGGGTTCGTGGTACCAAGCACCTATGTCCCCTGTTTCTTCATATACATGTTGCAGCCAAAGAACTTCAGTGATCTGCACTTAATGCTTTTACTAGTGATAATGCAATAGAGGTTCGAAAACATTTCCATTAATAAACGAAAAAAAAAGGTTTTTTCGACTCTCAAATACTTATCTCTTTTCCCCTTTTGATTTTCTCGTCCATTATGGCTTTCTAGTTTTATACTTAGTCGTCTTTCTATAATGGGTGGTTGCAGGGTTCGCGGGCGGACATATATTCATCTCCATCTGTATCTTCACATGACGAATCCGACCGACCGTTGTACCTTTCCATACCTAGGCAATTTTATGGCCACGGTTTCTAGATCGGCGCATACAAACTAGCCTTTTATTCTTCCCACTCATTATCGCTTTCTGGATATATACTTACTTCTCTTTCTATGGTATTCGGTTCCAGAGTTGGCGAGCTGACATGTCCTCATCTCCATCTATATCCTTGCATGACAGATCCGACTGACCACTGTTCCTTTCCATACTAAGCCAATTTTATGCCCGCCGCTGCGGGGCCGACGCTTGCGAACCCAACTGCTTATCGTTCTGCTATATACATCTTGCACTCAAAAGATCCATGATAGACAATTCCACCGTGGGTTCCTCGTATACATTAACTTCGTTCAAAGTATCTGTTGTTGCTTTCCATCCCTAGCAACTTCACGTCCTTCCTGATATACATCAACAATGCTCTTATTAGTGACAAGTGGACACTATGGTATGGAAGATACTTCTGTGATCTGCAATTCATGCTTTAACATCTCCATCTATATCCTCGCACGACGGATTCGACCGACCGTTGTTCCTTTCCATACTTAGCCAATTGTATGCCCGCCACTGCGGGGCTGACGCTTGCGAACCCAACTACTTATCGTTATGCTATATACATCTTGCACTCAAAACATCCATGATCTACAATTCCACCGCGGGTTCCTCGTATACATTAAGTTCATTCAAAGTATCTGTTGTTGTCTTCCTTCCCCAACAACTTCGCGTCCTTACTGATATACATCAACAATGCTCTTACTAATGTCAAGTGGACACAGTGGTATGAAATATACTTCTGTGATTTGCAATTTATGACTTACCTGGTCAGAACTTAGCAGGGATTCGCAAGCATTTTCATTAATAATAAAACACTAGATGTTCTTCTGCGAGATACTTAGTTCTTTTTCCCTTCTCTTCTTCCCATGTATTATCTACAATTCCATTGCGAACACCTCCGTCCTTTTTCCCTTATTTTATTCCTGTGTATTATGGGACTGTAAAATATGGACATGATATTTTATAGAGCATGTACAAATTCCGCATTCCATACCTAGCGACATTTTGGATCACGGGTTCTCGAGCGGGCGGGCTCAAAATTGGGCCTCCATTGTTCTGTGACCTACAAATAGCACCTAGAGTTCCGCAATATACAAATTGACAAGTGAACCTACAGACTGCGTGACTGAAGATTGCACTTCTATTGTTTCGTGTCCTCCAAACATCGCTCCCAGTTCCGCGATATAGAAATTGACACACGGAATGCAGAATTGGCGGGGTGGAGATTGCCATTGTTTACGGATACTAATCCCTATGAAGTATCTAACAATATCTAAAAAATTATTTTGAATACTAAATTAGCTCTTAGTAGTGACAACTGGACACAAAGGTACGAAACAGTTGGGATTGCACTCTCTGCAATATACAAATTGACTACCGGACATCGTCTGCTCTTCCATGTTACAGATTATGCATTCAAATGTTTGGAGCGATACAATTAGAAGGTTAGGGCCTCGCCTCCTCTCCAGACACCTTCTCAGCCTATTTTGGATCCTCCTCTTGCCGGGTTCATGAAATATGCAGCTCCAGTGTTGGCGGGTTGACATATCTTTATTTCCATCTATATAATCAGATGACAAATCTGACCGACCGCTGTTGCTTTCGATACTTGGCCAATTTTATGTCCACGGTTGCCGAGTTGGGACCAATTTCATCTCCATCTATATCCTCGCATGGAGAATTGGACCGCCATCTGTTCCTTTTCATACTTAGTTAATTTTATGCCCGTGGTTTTCGAGTTAGCGCAATTGAACTTTGTTTCTTTTTGTTTCGTTATATACATCTTCCACTCTAAATTTATGTGATCTACAATTCCACTGCTAACTACTTGGTCCTTTTTCCATTTATTTCTTCCCGTGTATTATGGGACTATAAAGTATGGACATGATATCATATAGAGCATGTACGAATTCTGCATTCCATACCTAGCGACATTTTTTATCGCGGGTTCTCGGGTGGGAGGGCTCAAAATTGGTCCTCCATTGTTGCGTGTGTTACAAATAGCACCCAGAATTCCACGATATACAAATTGACAAGCGGACCTGCGGACTGGCTGACTCAACATTGCACTTCTATTGTTCTGTGTCCTCCAAATATCGCTTCCAGTTCCGCGATATACAAATTCAAACATGGAATGCAAGGCTGAAGGGGTGGATATTGCCATTGTTTATGGATGCTAATCCCTATGAAGTATTTAACAGAATCTAAAAAATTATTTCAATACTAAATTAGCTCTTAGTAGTGAAAATTGGACACAGAGGTACGAAACAGGTGGCATCGCACCCTGCGCAATATACAAATTGACTATTGGGTTCCAACATCATTCGCTCTTCCGTGTTACAAATTATGCATTCAAATGTTTAGAACGATACAAGTTGAACATCGGGGACTTGCATCTTCTGCAGACACGTTCTCAGCCTGTTTTGGATCCTCCTGTTGCCGAGTTCACTAACTGTGAAACTCTTGGATATTATTTCGGGTTGGCATCAACCTTTGTTGTACCATGGTTCACAAATGTTTCAAAGTATCTGTCGCTAGCTCAGTTGGCGTCCGTCCCTCCGCAATATACAAATTGACTACCGGGTTCACATCTTGTCCTCAAAAATTTTGTGATCTACAATTCCACCACCGACTCCTTTGTCATTTTTTCCTTTTCTTCTTCCCCTGTATTATGGCTCTCTGTTTATATACTTGGTCTCCTTTCTATGATCACGGGTTCCAACATTGGTAGGCTGATTTCTTTATCTCCATCTATATAATCACACCACGAATCTGACCAACCGCTATTGCTTTCCATACTTAGCCAATTTTATGGCTGCAGTTGTTGCGTTGGCAATCTACAATTCTATCGCGGGCTCCTCGAACTCGCAAGCTTCATTGTACCATGGTTCACAAATGTGATTCCTAATATACATTGGTTATGCTCTTACTAATGACTCTTACAAGTGACGGCTGCACACAACAATACGAAACAATTCACATCCAGCCCTTCGCAATATAGAAACTGACTACAGGGTTCCAACATCGTCCCCTCTTCCATGTTACATATTGTGCATTCAAATGTTTCGAACGATACAATTTGACCATCGAGACCTCACATGTTTTGGGTAGACCTTTTGACCCTATTTTGGATCCTCCTGGTCACGGGTTCACGAAATCTCCAATTCTTAGTCAATGTTTCAGGTTGGCGCATTCAAACTTTGCTGCTTCTTGTTCTGTGATATACATATTTCCCTCAAAATTTCCGTGATTTACAATTCCACCGCGGAGTCGTTGGTCCCTTTTCCCTTTTCTTCTTCCCTTGTATTATTGCTTTGTGTTTATATACTTAGTATCCTTTCTATAAATGCGGGTTCCAGCCTTGGCACGTTGAGATATCTTTATCTCCATCTATATAATCACACGAAGAATCCAACCGACCGCTATTGATCTCCATACTTGGCCAATTTTATGGCCAAGGTTGGCGAGTTCGCGGTTTCGAACTCTGCTTCTTGTTGCGTCATGTACATCTTGCACTCAAAACTTCCATGATCTACAATTCCACCATGGGCTCATCGAACTCACAAGCTTCACTCTACCACTGCTCACAAATGTTTCAAAGTATCTCTCGTTGCCTTCCATCCCCACTAACTTCCTGTCCTTCCGGCTGTCCTACCATACCCTCTTCATTGTTACGCGTATTGCACTCAAAAAGTTCCAAGACATACAATTTGACCCTCGCGCCCTCACCTTCAATAGTTGTACCTTGCAACCCTATTTTGTAGTGGTTTTTTTCCCCTACCCACGACCTCCATACTTTCTTACTATCCAATTAGAAACCTTCCATGCTAACAATTGACCATGCAGGAACTGTCAACATTGTCATTAATGGGCGAAAATCTCAAGGAGATATCCCATTATTACGCATTAAACCAAGATGTGCGGAGAGTTATTTTGTCCCTTCCGATTGTTCATCTCGAACACACATCCTCGTGTTGGGCGCTCAAGAAATCTACAATGCTTAATTGCTCATTGCAATATCCACCATGTTCGCATTTATATGTATGCAATTAGTAGTGTTTAATGTTAACAACACATCATGCAACAACCGTCCAAATTGTCATTAATCAACGAAAGTCTCGAGGACATCTCCCATTCACACGCTTTCGACCAAAATTTGCGCAGGGTTATATTATCCTTTCCAACTTTTCATTTCATTCATCGTCTGGAACAAATAAACTTTCTTGTAGACTTATGGCAGCAGGTTGACAACAGTTTTGTGGAGATACAGTAAATATGTTTGCACAAGAGGACCATAAGTTCCAGTGGTCCAGGGCATACTTTTACTATTCATCTCATTCCTCCTAGAACGAAGTGATTTGGACCTTTGGAATCACCCGTGTAGGCTACGTCCTTGAGGTTTTTGACTGTAAGGAGGTGGTCTCTTGGTGCGCCAAAAAATATATTCCAGTCCAAATAATTATTCCACTGTGCGACCATTCTCTTGGTTCTTTGTCACCTCAGGTCTTCTGCGAGATGTTAAAATTGTCGAAACCAACATTGATGTTCAGAGGAAAAGACTGGAAGGAGCTTCTAGAAAAACATCATAACGGGTTGGAAATCTTAGACGAATTCCTCGAAGACCCGACAACAGTTCCTGAAGATATCACAAAGCTGTAGGTAAGTTCCTTTAGAAATCCATTCCGGGAAATTGCTTGGTTGTTTACAAGAATAACGGGACATGCACCTACAACAAGCATTTCCCAGATAATTATTTATATTTTGTATTTCATAGTCAAGGAACAATACATTTTCGATTGGGGGAAGCTAATTTCCATTGAGCTATGTTCCCAGTTCTCACGATTCAAAGAATCGAACAAATTTTATATGTCATCCTACTTGATTTTCACAATTATGTATTGTTGCCCATTTCCAAAACTTTCTCTTTCCAATAAAATAAACTGTGGATTCGACCCAGTAACATTCTAGCACAAGGCCCTGTGGAGACACAAGGCCTCCCATTGTTTTTATGAATTTTTTAATGGCTTTGTCTCAGTTTTCAAATATTTACTATTAGGCAAGCAAGCTCCGCGGATGTTTGGCCAGGAAAACACGTTTTTGAACAAGAAGGGCACACTTAAGAAAGAGGAAAATCAAAGTGTCCTCATGGTCTTTGGCTCTAAGGAAAATCCTGCCTTCCTTCCATGCCACATCATGGACAAGATGTTTGTTGCAGAAATAGCAAGGCAATACAACCACTAGTTGCATTTTTTCCATGTCAAGAAAAACAAACTGTTCATTCCTCTGCCCTAGAAAGTCGGAGACTTCGTGTGTAGAAACATCAACAAGATTGACAATTTTTCTGCCCATTTCAAGAAATTGAACTTAATGTACGCTGAAAGGCTAAAAGGATTCAACCCTAATGGCATTTTTCGAGAACATTTACTGGGTGTTTGCTTTAACACCTCGTTTATCCATAGACACCTGACCCAAGATAGGGACAGTGTCAACAACAATCATGCTTCTGTCGATTGTGACGTAGAGACATTGCAAAGCGCAACTGAATTGTATAGACAACATGGAAAAGTATCCGGTGAGAAAAGTACCCAGTCCCCCGCCAACACTCCCAAGAGCACGACATCACGGAGCATCGCTTCGATGGGACACCCCAGTAAGAAAGCAACCCATAAATCTTTGAACGAAAGAGGATATAAGAACCCTCCTCGCATAAATATTGATAGTTCTCACAAAATTCCACTGACGAAGAAGAGAAAAAACAATGCAGGGCAAGCAGAGGAACCCGAAATTGAAAGTGGAAAACTGCAACTTGAAATTGAAGCTGAGCACATGCAGAAAATTGGGTCGTTCGCGGTGGAAATATATGAGATCGATTTTTTGACATAGATGAATCCTTCGTAATCTAGAGCGCTATTTTTGACAGCCAATCTAAAAGTATGGTCATTGAAAAGAGAGATTTAACAAACATGAAAGGCAAATCTTGCACAGATATTGACTTTAGCCAAATTCCATCGTCCTAAATCTGCTCATTTCACCAGGTAACCAGAGACATTCTTCGTGATTCCATTGGAGAAATGGATATGGATCATGCCAATCTGAAACACTGCCTCAACGAATTTGAGCAAGCTTTCATTGCAAAACTAGAATTTGTCAGTCCTTTGGAAAAAATCATGCCTTCTACCACTGTAACGAAGATGAAAGTATCCTCTACCCTCCTTGCATGCTCTAGAGCCCTTGTAGAGAATAACATCAACAAAATAATGCAACTAGTTACTGAAGCCTGGGAAACATCGAAAATTTTAGTTTCCTTCGGAAAGAAGGCCAATGATTTGCTGGAACATTTGGAGGCGAATTTAAAAAATGAACAAATTTTCTGTGATCAGATACTAGACCCTTTTCCAACTATGTCGTCAACACATCGGAACTGAAAAGAATACAGGAGAAATTCCCCTCCCCAAAGTGCACTAAAAAAGTAAAAGCATGCTGGCAAAAGAAAGTTCACAACCTGCAGCTCATTGTCAACACATGTAAACAAGTCATATCAGAAAAGGAAGATTTATTCACAAGCCTACTCTAGATGGACTTAGCTGGAACTACCAACAAGGTTCAAGATCCTAACTTAATTCTCAAATCCTTGTCAGTCACCAAAGAAGCCTTCCAGGAACAAGTTGATATTTTAAATGGGTTGTCTTTCGAAAAGTTTTACGGCATATTTGAACATCGTCTAGATGAGCACGAGCACTGAGTATTGGACTATACCTTACACAATGACGAAATTGAACAGAGTCTGCATAGTATTTCAGTGGATCTAAGGAAATTAGAAAATGATCTTTACGACATAGAAATTTGGGATGAAATCAACACAACCCCCATGAAAAGCTACATTGAATAATGGTTCCAACAGAGAATGGAAAACCTCATCCAAGAAGGGCAACAACTGGCCAACAGGACTCCACTTCCCATCGACAACAACAACAAAAACACATAAGCTTCATAGTAAGTATATACTTCCATCTTGATTTGTTTATCAATCTAGTTTAAGTATATGTTGTCATCTTCTTTTCTTTATCAATCCACTTATGTCCTCTTTAAATAGAAAAATGTAACCAAAGACTCATAACTTCCAATTTTTTCTTTTCAGGTATTCCTCTCTACCGTCACACACTTCTTCTTTCGACGTTCCTAATTCTGGTACTTATTTCTTTTCACGGTCCGCGGGAGCCCCAATCCTAGTCTATATGACAAACACATTTAAATTTCCAGAAACATGTAACAAACATTATTAATTTTTGATAAATTCCAAAGAAAACTGATTCGACAATGCCCTTATTGTATACTAAATTTTGGCTTTCCAGGAACCTTCTTGTTTGTTCCAAAGAAAACTAATTCAGATATGCTACATTTCTTGTCTCCTTTTGTATGCTAATTTTTTGGTCTTCAACGATGTTGATGCTTTAAATGTTGATGTAATTTCCAGAGATATGTAACAGACATTGCTTATTTTATAATAAGTTTGTATAGTTCAGAAGCCCGCTTGTTAATTTGTATATCGCGGAACTCTCGATGCTATTTGTAGGGCACGAAACAACAGAGACCCATTTTTGAAACTGCCAGCCCGAGAATCCCCGATCCAAAAACTGGCTAAGTATGGAATGAGCACTCCCTGCATGCTCTATAAAATGTGTGTAGAGAAAACTAATTCAGAAATGCCATATATTTGTCCAAAAAAAGCCTTAGTTTTAAAGAAAACTAATACGGTGTAACATACGTTATTACTATTCTATTATATAACAAACATTATTAATTTCTGGTAAATTTCTATAGTCCGCAACTCTGCCTGTCATTTTGTATATCGAGGAACTGTCGGTGCTATTTGTAGGACACGGAACATCAGGGGCCCAATTTTGAACCCGCCAACCTGAGAACCCGCGATCCAAAAAATGGCTACGTATGCAATGAGGGCTCCGTGCATGCTTTATAAAATCTCATCCCCATACTTTATAAAAGTACAAATTTTGTATCTATAAAACTAAATATCTACTTTATATAAGTACATATTTCGTATGTATAATTTATTTATTTCTGATGAATTTCTATAGTCCGCAACTCCACTCCTCGATTTTTGTATCGCAAAGAACATCGGAGGCCCAATTTCTGTATCGCAGAACTGTCGGTGCTATTTGTAGGGTAGAGAACATAAGAGGCCCAATTTTCAGCCCGCCAACATGACAACCCACGATCCATTATAAAAGTACATATTTTGTATGTATAAAACTAAATATCTACTTTATAAATTACATTTTTGGTATGTATAGTTTATGTTGTCCAGGAACCTATAATTTCATAAATTTCAATTTCTTTTATGTCCAGGAGCTCTTGTTTTAAAGATAAATACTTCGGTAATGCTAAATTTTTTGTGTCCATCAACCTTTCAAATGTTGATATTTTTTTATATTTTTCAGGAATAACTAATTCAAGAATACTATGTTTTGCATGCAAACCACATGTATTTCAACTTTCTAGCCACGTGTCTATACTAGGTTGCATTTACTCCCATCCCAACCTGGCAGAGACTACACTGCCATGCAGCACTTGTTAAATATGTAAACTCTTTTCATATTAAGTAAACAACATATAGGAAGTTTTCAAGTGAAACGTTTAGGAGGAAGAAGAAGGTCATCAAGAAGAAAGTCGGATGGAGGTGGAGGCCATCGACCCTGGGGAACAATCTTCCATTTTCAAATTTTTAAAGGCGGGAATTATCCAGAAGGCTTAATGGAGGTGGTTTTCGACTTTGGATTTGATTAGGTTTGGAGGGTCTCGACTCTTTTTACTTCTTTTCTACCTGTTAGTCTTCTTTTTCTGGTTAATGCTTCTCGAGAGTTTGTAGGAGGTTGGTATAATTTTCTCTTTCTCCTAACCGGTCCTCGGATGATAGTAGGGGGTGATTTAATACTATTCATTAGGCTTGTTTGGTGGAACGCCATCTCCTTTGGCTTACCAGATTTCTTTATGACTTAGCTTCCTTTTTTGGAAACAGTTCTGAAATCATTTCAACCTGTGTTCCTTATTGTTGTTTCCTCGGGGTTAGGTTAGTGGATCACAAGTCGTTTTATGTCATTAAGCTCTGATCAAAATCATTAACTACCTCATCTCCTTGGTCTTTGGGGTGTTCCCAGCCCTAGATCTCCGCCTTTTGTTTCTAGTGGGTTCCAAGTGGAGCCCATATGGCTCTTAGCCGGTTGGATAAAATAAATGAGAAAGTAAATCTGTTAATGAATGAGCCAGAGGATGTACTTTGGCAGGTGGAAGATGTAACAAATGGTTGTAATACAGGAGGGGTATTATCAAGTTTTCATACAGTTGGTTCTGGAACTCATACAGAGCCATTTTCATCGAAAAAAGGCCGTAGCAAGGCTCCCGATTTAGATCCATCCTTGGATACGTTCTTACCTTCTCGGGCAGAGACTACTCTGGGTTTGAGGAAACCGTTGTCGGGGTATAGCCTGCAAAAAGTTGAGGGAAGCTCTGCTTATTTTCCTTCGAGTCTTAAATCCAAGGGCATTTCTACTGTCCGTAAGGGACGTAGACAGTGCGCGACAAAGAAATCTATAAGAAGATTGGTCATAGGCTTAGATATAGGCCTCGAGGACACTTGATGGATGGCTCTCTGTGGTATTGTTGGTAGATTTTCATACAGTAACTTGAATGCGGAGAATTTTTCAGTCTGGGTCTGGCTACCGGTCATAGGATATGTGTCGGAGGTCTTTTTCTTAACAAAAGGTTGGTTAGGATTTTTGTGCAACTGTCCTGAATATGTTTCTACATTGTTAGATGGGATTTGGGTGAATGGTAATAACAATCTTATGCTAAAAATATGGCGGGTAGCATTCAACCCAGAAACAAAGTATTTCTCCTTACGACATTTTTGGGTTTTATTATCGGGACTCCCAATTTTTTTATGGAATGAGGGAGCACTAACGACTATTGGAAACTCCCTTGGTAAATTTTTAATGTTTGACAGAGTTAATATCGTTGCATCTTCTAGAAAATTTGGTAGGGTACTGGTTGAATTAGACATTCACTAGGGGCTGTCGGAGACTTTAGATATTGAGTGGAGGGGAAAGCATTTTCTATAGAAATTAGATTATCTTGGTATTCCTTTCCGGTGTAGCATTTGCATAAGTACTTCACACCTCAGGAGAGATTGTAAGGTTAAGATGATGAAGAAATGGTTTAGGAAGAAACTGAATCTGTTTACAGCTTGCTTGACTTATCCATGGAGATGGGTTTTTATGTTTTTGGTGCGGCTCATCAGGATAGTGTGTTTCCTTGCCCCATGGAAAGTAATAACACTGTTTTGAGTAAGTTTCAAACTTTTTGTCCAATCTTTTTTAATTCTCTGTCTGTTTGGGAAAGAGAGGTAATTAACTCTTCAACGTGGATTAAGAATGTGACTTCAAAGGTCGTCTCACCGCCTTCGACTGTTAAGGAATGTATTGGGAATATTGACCTTCCTTCTGGAAGCCTTGATCCACTACATACCTCTCCAACTCATGTTTCAGGTTTGGATCCAGTGTCTGCCATTGTTAGTCAGACCTTGTTGAGTGAAAAGGTCACTTTACGTAGTCCTCCTTGTTAGGCTCCAATCTACTGATGCAAATTAGAGTGCAAATGATTGTCAATTCGATGTTTGTAAGACTTAGAGGCACATCCAAAATGTATGGATTTAGAGATAACTTTTATTCTTTAATGGGAATAAACCAAAACCTATTCTAAGAGCTTAATATAGAAGATATGCTAAGCTTCTGTTCAGAAGTCCTATTCATAGATCTCATAACAGTAATCATCAAATGTTTTCCTAAACAGTAAGCATTCAAAAAGATATTCGAACTAGTTCTAAGGCTTATCAATGCTAGAAAGACAAAACTCTTATTCAAGAGATGCATTCATTGTCTTCTTTCATTCATTAGCAATTATCACCAATTCTTATTAAATCAAAAGTACTGAAAGCGTAAATAACTCAAAAAGCATTCATGATTATCCTAATGCTTGAAAGCAAACCACACATTGAATTCTTATTCAAGAAATCATTCACAACATGAGTAAGGCTTAGAAACATTAATCATATTACTTAACTATGGAATTCATCTAACTACAGTAAAGAATAAACTCATCTACAACAAGATCTGATCTAAAACATGTATCAAAGATTACTTGAAAAGAACATAAACGAAGAGTGTACTAGTTTGGCAAAGGGGGCCCTCCAATGCTTCACTTGTACACTTGAGTTGTCTCATCTAAGAAGAAGCTTCCAGCAACATTCACATCATCATATCATAAACATTATCAAGAACAAAATGCAGAACTAATCTCAAGATTGCAAATTCCAAAGTTTCTTCATTCACATCCAAGGGTGTCATACTAGTCTATGCCTTAAAGTATTTATACAGGAGTTTTGAAACTAATAATGCTAATAAATCTCCTAAAGATCATGATTAGATCCATAATATATGCTAGGAAGGTCGAATACCCCCTTTAGATCCATAAAATATGAACAAATCCCAAGAAAATCTAAAATTGTCCATAATTTTAGGCTAAAACAAGGTATTTTCTACTGAAGTGGCCATGTTTGACCAGCGTTGACAAGACACTTGGAAGGCTCAGATCTTGAAGCTGATAGCTAATTATCCATCCTTGTACATCAAATATCACGACCCAAGTCTCAGATTTCTCCCAGCTGTCCTGCAAGTACACAAACCTAGGAGCAATTACATGATTTAGCCAAATCCTGTAATTTCTGATAAATTTTCAATTTTAATGCCAAAAATTCGAAAACTCAATTCTTAAACTAAAGAATGATAAATGTACCTTGCATAAGCTGTTTTATGGAAAATATGGAATGAAATGGAGGAAAATGGATGGTTTTGGAGGCAAAAGTATAGTTTATAAAGTGAAAAGGAAGCATAAAAATGTACTCAACATCTCCCCCAAGAGGAAGACTTTGCATGTCCTCATGCACAAAACAAAATGTTCTTGAACCTCTGTCAATGATCTTCCGCCACCTCTACTGCCTGCAATAATGTCTCCACATTAACCTGAGTTGTATGAAGAGCTTTCATTCTTTGATATTTTTCTTTATATGCCTTCTTCTGTTGAAACCATTTATAGGCCTATTTGGAGATTAATTTGTTTTGCTTTTGAAGCTTCTTATTCTTTTTCTTCAAGGTTTCATTCTCCTCCTATGTTTTATCGCTTTGAGTCCTTAACATTTCATTCTCTTTTTTTATGTATCTTTCCAGGACTTCAATTTCCTTAATTTTTCTCTTCATTTTCTTTATTTTCTTGTTTTTCTTATCAAGTTCTGATGTGGACCCACCAGCCACTTCTTCTATCTGTTTTGTTGTTTGAGTTTCTTCTTTCATATCTTTAATTAATTGTTCCACATATTCTCTCATTTGCTCATATGTGGAAGTTTCTTGTAATTCAAAATCATCATTTTCCAATGATTGTGCCTCCAGAGTCTGAATATGTGCATACTGTGCTTGTTGTGCTTCATCATCACTTTCTTGTATTTGTCATTTTTTAACTTGTTGGTGTTTCCTTGATTTTGTTTCATATGTGGTAAAAATCTTGTCTTTTTCCTCAAATTATTTCTCCCTTTTCACCATGCTTCTTGTTCTTCTCCTCCCCATAAGCTATTTTGAGCTTGTTGCCTTAGGGTTCTGTATTTCTTCCTCATCATCAGTCACAACCAAGATTTGTTCCTCTTTTTCTTCCTCCTTTACTGTTTCAAAACAATTTTCAATGATGAACTGTTGCCAAGTCAAGTTCTGCTTCTGTAGTTCATATATGATGATCATTTTAATGAAGCCACAATGATATGGACTCTTTTCTGTATTCCTCCCTTGCTTTTGGACGACCTTAGCCATCTTAGAAAGGCTTTGTAGTAGAAAATAGGGCATGTTAATTTCACAATCACCTTTTAAATGTTGTAGTAGCTTGATGTGATATAGGTAGATAATGCTAAATATTCCTTCACGAGTTATAAACTTCTGTATGAGATAGACTAATTCATCTCAAGGATGAATCAACCAACTCCTCGGGATTCCCTTCTTCCAATTCACTGCTGCCACCCTAGATTTGGAAATAAAAGATGCCCATGATTTATCTTTAAAATGCTTAGTTTTAAAATATCTTTCTCTTGTTTGAGGAAGTCCAGTGACATGTGCAATTATATCTTCAGAGATTCTAATAGTAAGGTTTCCAACAGTATCCCTTTCCCCATCAAATGAATGAACAAATTCTAAAGCAACTTCTTCACAAAATCCATCAAATTTCTCAAAGAAAGCTATCCACTGTTTTTGCTCAAGAATTTGTATACAATCCTTATGAATTTCTGATGTATCAAGCTTCTCTGGTTCATACCTAGACACCATTCTTTCAATTTTTAAGAGCAAGACCCTAATATATTTTCATTGTTTATAAAAAGGAGGTCTAATCTTGTCAAAAGTTTCAACCCTGCATATTCTTCGACCAAGATTTTTAAACTTGAAAGCTCTGTTTGGTTTTAATTCTGTGAATGGTCTTCAAATAAGATTTTTCTGTTCAAAAACAAAGAAAATCTCATATTTTTCAAATTTCTAAACTGCTTTGTTCTTCAATCATAAAATTTTGATGCAAGCGCATACCTGGTAATTCGATAAAAACTCTCAGGCTTCTTGTTGAAACCCAGCTCAGTTTTCCTTCTTACAATCGACCTCTGCTAGAAATGCATTGCTTCTATTCTCAAAATGTACCTCAGGAGGTTGAATTTTGCACTTAAATTTAACAATTTTTTTTTAATTCGAACTTACCTTTCACTGGCCGACTCCTTCTTGAACACGTTCTCTTGCCTTTGCTTACCACACATCTCCTTCAACTTCCACTTTTTCTTCCACAGGGCGAGAATGTTGTATGTTGACAATGAAATTGTCAACATACAATTCGTTATTTATCAGAGATTTTGGGATAGGAAGGCGTAGGAGGGAACAATTTGCTAGAACGTAGGGATTCTTTGTTTAGAATGGATCTGTCGTGTTTGAAACAGAGCTTAATACACGCGTTTAGAGTATGGAGATAAAATATGCACAGGAATGCGTCGGTGGTTCGAATCTGGGGAGCATCCAAGTGAGACACAACACATGAAAAGAGTTTAAGTCACAACACTTTTTAGGAAGGGACAAAAAAATCATTGTGGAGGAAACTTAGACAAGGGTTTTTATCATTTTTTTTTAAATTCATTTGTACAACGATCATAGCTGAAGGTGTTGTTTTATTTATACCTTTGTACTTTCCCTCTTCCTTGTAATCATCATAAGAAATGGTTTTTTTTTCTAAGAAAATATGTTCATTTGACTTATAATTCCCTTAATTCGTTTCCTTGAGTAACCATCCCCTTTGTCATACTTAAAACCTTCTTCTTATGACCCCTTTTCTTAATGTATATGCAAACAACCTTTCAGTCTATGTGTATGCAACTTATGTCTTCATAAAACAGAGCATTTACAGCTCAAAAACAATGTGTTTGAATTTGAAACCTAATCCTTTCCTTGTAACTCCCTTAGAGACCAAAATTGGTTCCTTTGAGTACCATTTTTGATTCTTTTGAGGGTGTATGAAAATGAAGTGATGAAAATATGATGTAGGGGAAGGGAAAGATAGAATATTTATCATTGCTTTTAGCTTATGAAGAATTTTCCAAATTTTTAAAGCATTAAAAAGGAAAATGTATACTAACTTGTTTGCTCATTGTGTTTGCCTGATTGAAGCTGGCTGGAATGTTGTTGTAAGTCTTTCCTCTTGTATTTCTGTTGCTTAATATTCTTCTCAAGTCCCTCTACTGAATGAAGTTGATATTCTTCTCAGGTCCCTCTACTGAATGAAATTGATATTTTTTCAGGTCCCTCTGCTGAATGAAATTGAAATTCTTCTCAGGTCCCTCTGCTGGATGAAGTTCCTTTTTGAAATGCATGTTGTCATCTGTAGAAGGCTTGAAAGGTTTTCAAAGAATTTTAAAAAATGTATACCTTATCCCCCTCAGCCTTATTTATTGACTTGTCCTCAAGTCTTGGAGATAAAAACTTATAAAACTTTTGAAGCTGTAGAATGAAACTAGAAGGTAATAATGAAAATATTTTTGGAGAATTTTGATTGGCCAATTTTACTTGGTTTTCCAATGAAAATTTGAGTTTATATTTTGCCAGTTTCCTAGAT
>SNQJ01S0023283.1:23262-37251 GCA_010110895.2 Picea sitchensis | reverse complement strand
TGCTAATGAATGAAATAAGACAATGAATGCATCTCTTGAATAAGAGTTTTGTCTTTCTAGCATTGATAAGCCTTAGAACTAGTTCGAATATCTTTTTGAATGCTTACTGTTTAGGAAAACATTTGTTGATTACTGTTATGAGATCTATGAATAGGAATTCTGAACAGAAGCTTAGCATCTCTTCTATATTCAACTCTTAGAATAGGTTTTGGTTTATTCCAATTAAAGAATTAAAGTTATCTCTAAATCCATACATTTTGGATGTGCCTCTAAGTCTTACAAACATCGAATTGACAATCATTTGCACTCTAATTTACATCAGTAGATTGGAGCCTAATAAGGAGGACTACGTAAAGTGACCTTTTCACTCGACAAGGTCTAACTAACAATGGAAGACACTGGATCCAAACCTGAAACATGAGTTGGAGAGGTATGTAGTGGATCAAGGCTTCCAGAAGGAAGGTCAATATTCCCAATACATTCCTTAACAGTCGAAGGCGATGAGACGACCTTTGAAGTCACATTCTTAAGCCACGTTGAAGAGTTAATTACCTCTCTTTCCCAAATAGACAGAGAATTAAAAAAGATTGGACAAAAAGTTTGAAACTTACTTGAAACAGTGTTATTACTTTCCATGGGGCAGGGAAACACACTGTCCTGATGAGCTGCACCAAAACCATAAAAACCCATATCCATAGATAAGTCAAGCAAGCTGTAAACAGATTCAGTTTCTTCCTAAACCATTTCTTCATCAGCTTAACCTTACAATCTCTCTCGAGGTGTGAAGTACTTTTTCAAATGCTACACCAGAAAGGAATACCAAGATAATCTAATTTCTATAGAAAATGCTTTCCCCTCCACTCAATATCTAAAGTCTCCGACAGCCCCTGTTGAATGTCTAATTCAACTAGTACCCTACCAAATTTTCTAGAAGAGGCAGCGATAATAACTCTGTCAAACATTAAAAATTTACCAAGGGAGTTTCCAATAGTCGTTAGCGCTCCCTCATTCCATAAAAAAATTGGGAGTCCTGATAATAAAACCCGAAAATGTCATAATGAGAAATACTTTGTTTCTGGGTTGAATGCTACCCGCCATCTTTTTAACATAAGATTGTTATTACCATTCACCCAAATCCCATCTAACAATGTAGCAACATATTCAGGACAGTTGCACAAAAATCCTAACCAACCTTTTGTTAAGAAAAAGACCTCTGGCACATATCCTATGACCGGTAGCCAGACCCAGACTGAAAACTTCTTTGCATTCAAGTTACTGTATGAAAATATACCAACAATACCACAAAGAGCCATCCGTCAAGTGTCCTTGAGGCCTATATCTAAGCCTACGACCAATATTCTTATAGATTTCTTTGTCGCGCGTTGTCTACGTCCCTTATGGACAGTAGAAATGCCCTTGGATTTAAGACTCGAAGGAAAATAAGCAGAGCTTCCCTCAGCTTTTTGCAGGCTATACCCCGACAACGGTTTCCTCAAACCCAGAGTAGTCTCTGCCCGAGAAGGTAAGAACGTATCCAAGGATGGCTCTAAACCGGGAGCCTTGCTATGGCCTTTTTTCGATGAAAATGGCTCTGTATGAGTTCCAGAACCAACTATATGAAAACTCGATAATACCCCTCATGTATTACAACCATTTGTTACATCTTCCACCTACCAAAGTACATCCTCTGGCTCATTCATTAAGACATTTACTTTCTCATTTATTTTATCCAACCGGCTAAGAGCCATATGGGCTCCACTTGGAACCCACTAGAAACAAAAGGCGGAGATCTAGGGCTGGGAACACCCCAAAGACCAAGGATATGAGGTAGTTAATGATTTTGATCAGAGTTTAATGACATAAAACCACCTGTGATCCACTAACCTAACCCCGAGGAAACAACATTAAGGAACACAGGTTGAAATGATTTCAGAACTGTTTCCAAAAAAGGAAGTTAAGTCATAAAGAAATCTAGTAAGCCAAAGGAGATGGCGTTCCACCAAACAAGCCTAATTAATAGTATTAAATCACCCCCTACTATCATCCGAGGACCGGTTAGGAGAAAGAGAAAATTATACCAACCTCCTACAAACTCCCGAGAAGCATTAACCAAAAAAAGAAGACTAATAGGTAGAAAAGAAGTAAAAAGAGTCGAGGCCCTCCAAACCTAATCAAATCCAAAGTCGAAAACCACCTCCATTAAGCCTTCTGGATAATTCATGCCTTTAAAAATTTGAAAATGGAAGATTGTTCCCCAGGGTCGATGGCCTCCACCTCCATCTGACTTTCTTCTTGATGACCTTCTTCTTCCTCCTAAACATTTCACTTGAAAACTTCCTATATGTTGTTTACTTAATATGAAAAGAGTTTACATATTTAACAAGTGTTGCATGGCAGCATAGTCCCTGTCAGGTTGGGATGGGAGTAAATGCGACCTAGTATAGACACATGGCTAGAAAGTTGAAACACATGTGGTTTGCATGCAAAACATAGTATTCTTGAATTAGTTATTCCTAAAAAATATAAAAAATTATCAACATTTGAAAGGTTGATGGACACAAAAAATTTAGCATGACTGAAGTATTTATCTTTAAAACAAGGGCTCCTGGATAGAAAAGAAATTGAAATTTATGAAATTATAGGTTCCTGAACAACATAAGCTATACATACCAAAAATGTAATTTATAAAGTAGATATTTAGTTTTATACATACAAAATATGTACTTTTATAATGGATCGTGGGTTGTCATGTTGGCGGGCTGAAAATTGGGCCTCTGATGTTCTCTGCCCTACAAATAACAGCGACAATTCTGCGATATAGAAATTGGGCCTCCGGTGTTCTTTGCGATACAAAAATCAAGGAGTGGAGTTGCGGACTATAGAAATTCATCAGAAATAAATAAATTATACATATGAAATATGTACTTGTATAAAATAGATATTTAGTTTTATAGATACGAAATTTGTACTTTTATAAAGTATGGGGATGAGATTTTATAAATCATGCACGGAGCCCTCATTGCATACGTAGCCATTTTTTGGATCACGGGTTCTCAGGTTGGCGGGTTCAAAAGTGGGCCTCTGATGTTCCATGTCCTACAAATAGCACCGACAGTTCCGCGATATACAAAATGACAGGCGGAGTTGCGGACTATAGAAATTTACCAGAAATTAATAATGTTTGTTATATAATAGAATAGTAATAACGTTTGTTACACCGAATTAGTTTTCTTTAAAACTAAGGCTTTTTTTGGACAAATATATGGCATTTCCGAATTAGTTTTCTCTGCACACATTTTATAGAGCATGCACGGAGTGCTCATTCCATACTTAGCCAGTTTTTGGATCAAGGGTTCTCGGGCTGGCGGTTTCAAAAATGGGTCTCTGTTGTTTCATGCCCTACAAATAGCATCGAGAGTTCCGTGATATACAAATTAATAAGCGGGCTTGTGAACTATACAAACTTATTATAAAATAAGCAATGTCTGTTACATATCTCTGGAAATTACATCAACATTTAAAGCATCAACATCGTTGAAGACCAAAAAATTAGCATACAATAGGAGACAAGAAATGTAGCATATCTGAATTAGTTTTCTTTGGAACAAACAAGAAGGTTCCTAGAAAGCCAAAATTTAGTATACAATAAGGGCATTGTCGAATCAGTTTTCTTTGGAATTTATCAAAAATTAATAATGATTGTTACAAGTTTCTGGAAATTTAAATGTGTTTGTCATATAGACTGGGATTGGGGCTCCCGCGGACCGTAAAAAGAAATAAGTACCAGAATTAGGAACGTCGAAAGAAGAAGTGTGCGAAGGTAGAGAGGAATACCTGCAAAGAAAAAATTGGAAGTTATGAGTCTTTGGTTACAGTTTTCTATTTAAAGAGGACATAAGTGGATTGATAAAGAAAAGAAGATGACAACATATACTTAAACTAGATTGATAAACAAATCAAGATGGAAGTATATACTTACTATGAAGCTAATGTGTTTTTGTTGTTGTCTTCGATGGGCAGTGGAGTCCTGTTGACCGGTTGTTGCCCTTCTTGGATGAGGTTGTCCATTCTCTGTTGGAACCATTATTCGATGTAGCTTTTCATGGGGGCTGTGTTGATTTCATCCCAGATTTCTATGTCGTAAAGATCGTTTTCTAATTTCCTTAGATCCATTGAAATACTATGCAGACTCTGTTCAATTTCGTCATTGTGTAAGGTATAGTCCAATACCCAATGCTTGTGCTCATCTAGACGATGTTCAAATATGTCGTAAAACTTTTCGAATGACAACCCCTTTAAAATATCAACTTGTTCCTGGAAGGATTCTTTGGTGACTGCCAAGGATTTGAGAATTAAGTTAGGATCTTGAACCTCGTTGGTAGTTCCGGCTAAGTCCATCTGGAGCAGGCTTGTGAATAAATCTTCCTTTTCTGATATGACTTGTTTACATGAGTTGACAATGAGCTACAGGTTGTGAACTTTCTTTTGCCAACATGCTTTTACTTTTTTGGGGCACTTTGGGGAGGGGAATTTCTCCTGTCTTCTTTTCAGTTACGATGTGTTGACGACATAGTTGGAAAAGGGTCTAGTACCTGATCACAGAAAAGCTGTTCATTTTTTAAATTCGCCTCCAAATGTTCTAGCAAATCATTGGCCTTCTTTCCGAAGGAAACTAACTTTTGCGATGTTTCCCAGGCTTCAGTAACTAGTTGCATTATTTTGTTAATGTTATTCTCTACAAGGACTCTAGAGCATGCAAGGAGGGTAGAGGATACTTTCATCTTCGTTGCAGCGGTAGAAGGCACGATTTTTTCCAAAGGACTGGCAAATTCTGGTTTTGCAATGAAAGCTTGCTCAAATTCGTTGAGGCAGTGTTTCAGATTGGCATGATCCATATCCATTTCTCCAATGGAATCACGAAGAATGTCACCGGTTACCTGGTGAAATGAGCAGATTTAGGATGGTGGAATTTGGTTAAAGTCAATATCTGTGCGAGATTTGCCTTTCCTATTTGTTACATCTCTCTTTTCAATGACCATACTTTTAGATTGGCTGTCAAAAATAGTGCTCTAGATTACGAAGGATTCATCTATGTCAAAAAAATCGATCTCATATATTTTCACCGCGGACGACCCAATTTTCTGCATGTGCTCAGCTTCAATTTCAAGTTGCAGTTTTCCACTTTCAATTTCGGGTTCCTCTGCCTGCCCTGCATTGTTTTTTCTCTTCTTCGTCAGTGGAATTTTGTGAGAACTATCAATATTTATGTGAGGAGGGTTCTTATATCCTCTTTCGTTCAAAGATTTCTAGGTTTCTTTCTTAATGGGGCGTCCCATCGAAGCGATGCTCCGTGATGTCGTGCTCTTGGGAGTGTTGGTGGGGGACTGGGTACTTTTCTCACTGGATACTTTTCCATGTTGTCTGTACAATTCAGTTGCGCTTTGCAATGTCTCTGCGTCACAATCGACAGAAGCATGATTGTTGTTGACATTGTCCCTGTCTTGGGTCAGGTGTCTATGGATAAAAGAGGTGTTAAAACAAACACCCAGTAAATGTTCTCAAAAAATGCCATTAGGGTTGAATCCTTTTAGCCTTTCAATGTACGTTAGGTTCAATTTCTTGAAATGGGCAGAAAAATTGTCAATCTTGTTGATGTTTCTGCACACGAAGTCTCCGACTTTCTAGGGTAGAGGAATGAACAGTTTGTTTTTCTTAACATGGAAAAAATGCAACTAGTGGTTGTATTGCCTTGCTATTTCTGCAACAAACATCTTGTCCATGATGTGGCATGGAAGGAAGGCAGGATTTTCCTTAGAGCCAAAGACCATGAGGACACTTTGATTTTCCTCTTGCTTAAGTGTGCCCTTCTTGTTCAAAAACGTGCTTGCCTGGCCAGACATCCGCGGAGCATGCTTTCCTAATAGTAAATATTTGAAAACTGAGACAAAGCCATTAAAAAATTCATAAAAAAAATGGGAGGCCTTGTGTCTCCACAGGGCCTCGTGCTAGAATGTTACTGGGTCGAATCCACAGTTTATTTTATTGGAAAGAGAAAGTTTTGGAAACGAGCAACAATACATAATTGCGAAAATCAAGTAGGATGACATATAAAATTTGTTCGATTCTTTGAATCGTGAGAACTGGGAACATAGCTCAATGGAAATTAGCTTCCACCAATCGAAAATGTATTGTTCCTTGACTATGAAATACAAAATATAAATAATTATCTGGGAAATGCTTATTGTAGATGCATGTCTCGTTATTCTTGTAAACAACCAAGCAATTTCCTGGAATGGATTTCTAAGGGAACTTACTTGCAGCTTTGTGATATCTTCAAGAACTGTTGTCGGGTCTTCGAGGAATTCATCTAAGATTTCTAACCCGTTATGATGTTTTTCTAGAAGCTCCTTCCAGTCTTGTCCTCTGAACATCAATGTTGGTTTCGACAATTTTAACATCTCGGGGAAGACCCGAGGTGACAAAGAAACAGGAGAATGGTCGTGCAGTGGAATAATTCTTTGGACTGGAATATATTTTTTGGCGCACCAAGAGACCACCTCCTTACAGTCAAAAACCTCAGGGACGCAGCCTGCACGAGTGATTCGAGAGGTCCAAATCACTTCGTTCTAGGAGGAATGAGATGAATAGTAAAAGTATGCCCTAGACCACTGGAACTTCTGGTCCTCTTGTGCGAACATATTTACTGTATCTCCACAAAATTGTTGTCGACCTATTGCCATAAGTCTACAAGAAAGTTTATTTGTTCCAGACGATGAATGAAATGAAAAGTTGGAAAGGATAATATAACCCTGTGCAAATTTTGGTCGAAAGCGTGTGAATGGGAGATGTCCTCAAGACTTTCGTTGATTAATGACAATTTAGACAGTTGTTGCATGATGCGTTGTTAACATTAAACATTACTAATTGCATACATAGAAATGCGAACATGGTGGATATTGCAATGAGAAATTAAGCATTGTAGATTTCTTGAGCGCCCAACACGAGGATGCGTGTTCGAGATGAACAATCGGAAGGGACAAAATAACTCTCCGCACATCTTGGTTTAATGTGTAATAATGGGATATCTCCTTGAGATTTTCGCCCATTAATGACAGTGTTGACAGTTCCTGCATGGTCAGTGGTTAGCATGGAAGGTTTCTAATTGGATAGTAAGAAAGTATGGAGGTCGTGGGTAGGGGGAAAAAACTGCTACAAAATAGGGTTGCAAGGTACAACTGTTGAAGGTGAGGGCACGAGGGTCAAATTGTATGTCTTGGGAACTTTTTGAGTGCAATACGCGTAACAATGAAGAGGGTATGGTAGGACAGCCGGAAGGACAGGAAGTTAGTGGGGATGGAAGGCAATGAGAGATACTTTGAAACATTTGTGAGCAGTGGTAGAGTGAATCTTGTGAGTTCGATGAGCCCATGCTGGAATTGTAGATCATGGAAGTTTTGAGTGCAAGATGTACATGACGCAACAAGAAGCAGAGTTCGAAACCGCGAACCCGCCAACCTTGGCCATAAAATTGGCCAAGTATGGAGAGCAATAGCGGTCGGTCGGATTCATTGTGTGATTATATATATGGAGATAAAGATATCTCAATGTGCCAAGGCTCGAACCCGCATTTATAGAAAGGAGACTAAGTATATAAACACAAAACAATAATACAAGGGAAGAAGAAAAGGGAAAAGGGACCAATGACTCCGCGGTGGAATTGTAAATCACGGAAATTTTGAGGGAAATATGTATATCACAGAACAAGAAGCAACAGAGTTCGAATGCGCCAACCTGAAACATTGACTAAGAATTGGAGATTTCGTGAACCCGTGACCAGGAGGATCCAAAATAGGGTCAGAAGGTCTACCCAAAACATGTGAGGTCCCGATGGTCAAATTGTATCGTTCGGAACATTTGAATGCACAATATGTAACATGGAAGAGGGGACGATGTTGGAACCCTGTAGTCAGTTTCTATATTGTGAAGGGATGGATGTGAATTGTTTCATATTGTTGTGTGCAGCCGTCACTTGTAATATTCATTAGTAAGAGCATAACCAATGTATATTAGGAATCACATTTGTGAACTGTGGTACAATTAAGCTTCCGAGTTCGAGGAGCCCGCGATAGAATTGTAGATTGCCAACGCAGCAACTGCAGCCATAAAATTGGCTAAGTATGGAAAGCAATAGTGGTCGGTCGGATTCGTGGTGTGATTATATAGATGGAGATAAAGAAGTCATCCCGCCAATGCTGGAACCCACGATCATAGAAAGGAGACCAAGTATATAACTAGAGAGCCATAATACAGGGGAAGAAGGAAAGGAAAAAATGACAAAGGAGTCGGTGGTGGAATTGTAGATCACAAAAATTTTGAGTACAAGATGTGAACCCGGTAGTCAATTTGTATATTGCGGAGGGTCGGACACCAACTGAGGCAACGACAGATACTTTGAAACATTTGTGAACCATGGTACAACAAAGGCTGATGCCAACCCGAAACAATATCCAAGAGTTGCACAGTTAGTGAACCCGGCAACAGGAGGATCCAAAAGAGGCTGAGAACGTGTCTGCAGCAGATGCAAGTCCCCGATGTTCAACTTGTATCGTTATGAACATTTGAATGCATAATTTGTAACACGGAAGAGCGAATGATGTCGGAACCCAATAGTCAATTTGTATATTGCACAGGGTGCGATGCCACCTGTTTCGTACCTCTGTGTCCAGTTTTCACTACTAAGAGCTAATTTAGTATTGAAAATAATTTTTTAGATTCTGTTAAATAATTCATAGGGATTGGCATCCATAAACAATGGCAATCTCCACCCGTCAGCCTTGCATTCCATGTTTGAATTTGTATATCGCGGAACTGGAAGCGATATTTGGAGGACGCGGAACAATAGAAGTGCAATGTTGAGTCAGCCAGTCCACAGGTCCGCTTGTCAATTTGTATATCGCGGAATTATGGGTGCTATTTGTAACACACACAACAATGGAGGACCAATTTTGAGCCCGCCTGCCCGAGAACCCGCGATAAAAAATGTCGCTAGGTATGGAATGCAGAATTCGTACATGCTCTATATGATATCATGTCCATACTTTATAGTCCCGTAATACACGGGAAGAAATAAATGGAAAAATGACTGAGTAGTTAGCAGTGGAATTGTAGATCACGGAAATTTAGAGTGGAAGATGTATATAATGAAACAAAAAGGAACAGAGTTCAATTGTGCCAACTCAAAAACCACGGGCATAAAATTCACTAAGTATGAAAAGGAACAGATGGCGGTCCAATTCGCCATGCGAGGATATAGATGGAGATGAAATTGGTCCCAACCCGACAACCGTGGACATAAAATTGGCCAAGTATTGAAAGCAATAGCGGTCGATCAGATTCGTCATCTGATTATATAGATGGAGATAAAGATATGTCAACCCGCCAACGTTGGAGCTGCATATTTCGTGAACCCGGAAAGAGGAGGATCCAAAATAGGCTGAGAAGGTGTTTGTAGAGGAGGCGAGGCCCTAACCTTCTAATTGTATCACTCCGAACATTTGAATGCATAATTTGTAACACGGAAGAGTGGACGATGTCCGGTAGTCATTTTGTATATTGCAGAGAGTGCAATCCCAATTGTTTCGTACCTTTGTGTCCAATTGTCACTACTAAGAGCTAATTTAGTATTCAAAATAATTTTTTAGATACTGTTAGATACTTCATAGGGATTAGTATCTGTAAACAATGGCAATCTCCACCCCGCCAATTCTGCATTCCGTGTGTCAATTTCTATATCGTGGAACTGGGAGCGATGTTTGGAGGACACGGAACAATAGAAGTGCAATCTTCAGTCAGGCAGTCCGTAGATTCACTTGTCAATTTGTGTATCGCGGAACTCTGGGTGCTATTTGTAGGTCACAGAACAATGGAGGCCCAATTTTGAGCCCGCCTGCTCGAGAACCCGTGATCCAAAATGTCGCTAGGTATGGAATGCGGAATTTGTACATGCTTTATAAAATATCATGTCCATATTTTACAGTCCCATAATACACAAGAATAAAATAAGGGAAAAAGGACAGAGGTGTTCGCAATGGAATTGTAGATAATACACAGGAAGAAGAGAAGGGAAAAAGAACTAAGTATCTCGCAGAAGAACATCTAGTGTTTTATTATTAATGAAAATGCTTGTGAATCCCTGCTAAGTTCTGACCAGGTAAGTCATAAATTGCAGATCACGGAAGTATCTTCCGTACCACTGTGTCCACTTGACATTAGTAAGAGAATTGTTGATGTATATCAGGAAGGACGCAAAGTTGTTGGGGAAGGAAGACAAAAATAGATACTTTGAATGAACTTAATGTATACGAGGAACCCGCGGTGGAATTGTAGATCATGGATGTTTTGAGTGCAAGATGTATATAGAGGAACGATGAGTAGTTGGGTTCGCAAGCGTCAGCCGCACAACGGCGGGCATAAAATTGGCTAAGTATGGAAAGGAACAACGGTCGGTCGGATCCATCGTGCGAGGATATAGATGGAGATGTTAAAGCATGAATTGCAGATCACAGAAGTATCTTCCATACCACAGTGTCCACTTGTCACTAATAAGAGCATTGTTGATGAATATCAGGAAGGACGCGAAGTTGCTAGGGATGGAAAGAAGCAACAGATACTTTGAACAAAGTTAATGTATACGAGGAACCCGCAGTGGAATTGTTGATCACAGATCTTTTGAGTGCAAGATGTATATAGCAGAACAATAAGCAATTGGGTTCGCAAGCGTCGGCCCCGCATCGGTGGGAATAAAATTGGCTTAGTATGGAAAGGAACAGTGGTCAGTCGGATCTGTCATGCAAGGATATAGATGGAGATGAGGACATGTCAGCCCGCCAACTCTGGAACCGGATACCATAGAAAGGGAAGTAAGTATATATCCAAAAAGCGATAATGAGTGGGAAGAAGAAAAGGCCAGTTCGTATGTGCCAATCCGGAAACCGTGGCCATAAAATTGCCTAGGTATGGAAAGGTACAGCGGTCGGTTGGATTCGTCATGTGAAGATACAGATGGAGATGAATATATGTCATCCCGCGAACCCTACAACCTCCCATTATAGAAAGACGACTAAGTATAAAACCAGAAAGCCATAATGGATGAGAAAAGCAAAAGGGGAAAAGAGATAAGTATTTGAGAGTCGAAAAAACCTTTTTTTTTCGTTTATTAATGGAAATGTTTTCGAACCTTTGTTGCATTATCACTAGTAAAAGCATTAAGTGCAGATCGTTGAAGTTCTTTGGATGCAACATGTATATGAATAAATAGGGGACATAGGTGCTAGGTACCACGAACCCGGGGCCTGGTGCCCAGATAACTGGCTAAGTATTGGCCAAGACAAAGTTTTGATATCTATTTCAATATTTTTCATACTAGTATCTATCAATGGATAATTTTTTCATATTTTTCTGAATACTATTCATACTAATATATATTAATGGATTGGTTCTGTTTCAAATGCAAATGATCTCCCAATTTGCAAGATGCTCTTCGGCTCGCAAATTTCGTTGAAACCACGAAAATTTTGACTGCAAGATGTACATAGCGCAACAAGAAACATGAATTTGCATTGTGGTCTTAGGGAGATAAACTCCTTATCATCTATTCATCTTGTATTCATTGCAATGACATCAGCAAACGCCGACTCTCCATAAACATCAATATCTAAATTAAATTAAATGCAATCAAAATTTGTTGTGACTTTAAGTAATTAAAGCATAAATTACAGACTACGGAAGTTCTTAGGCTGCAAGATGTATATAACAGAATAGTGGACATAGTTGTTTAATACCGCAAACCCAAACATAATTGCCTAAGCTTTGTCGAAGAGGAAGTTTTTTTGTATTTATTCCATTAGTACTTATATTAGTATATATGCACGGATATTATCAAATAGAAGAAGCTGCAATATATCCAACATACTTCACAGGAACATTGCGTCAATAGTTCAACCGCCTTGTTGTAACTCATTAATTTATTCTATTTACGGAACCCGAAGAATGGGAGTAGGATGGGTCCTCCAATTTTTTTCTTTAAATACAGGGTCGCCGCCACATAAGTATGGCCTATGAAAAATTATTCTTAAATGTAAAATGTAAACAAAGAACAGACTAGGTTTTATTTAGATTGAAGTAGTGGGCAGCAGAAACAAAAGCTTGTCCTTCATGTTTAACGACACAGGGGAAGAAGGTACAAAATACAATCAAAACAAATACTAGAAATTGGAAAATACTGTTAAAAAATAAACCGAAATTATTCTATATTCAAATAAGATGACCTACAAAATACAACTGAGGCTATTTACGACAATGATTGCGATTTCCCCTTCCGTCGACCAATAAAAAATATGTACATTGATGAAGCTTCTTCACTGTTTTCTTGACGTTCAAACTCTTTATTTGTAAAAAACGAGTTGAATATCAATTTTGGGTTTTGTACTTAATCGGTGCTGCCAAGTACATATATCCCAGTTTTTTGAATACCTTCTCTCTTCCAAATATGGTCTGCTTGCAATGGTTTCTTATTCAACATTCCATTCTTTGTCAAGTATTAATTTCCCTCTGTCATTGAAAAGTTAGGGTTTAAGGTGCTTTCCTTGCAATGTTCCTGATCGTTGACATCTGAGACAACTTAGAAATGTGATTCAAGCCAATTTTAAAGCGGACGGATTCGTTTTATGTCACAACATCTAAGGCAGGGGAAAAACATTCAAGTACGTAGTGACTGGTATTCTCCCTGTATTCGATCGTCTGGTTGGTTGAGAAGCCTGCCTGAGGATTTGTATGTGGAACTTCTCTCCTTTATTACAGTAAATTGGAAGAAACATCCAACCCAGATGAAAAATGAAACTCTATTGAGGTACATAACTTCTTCGGGCATCAGAGGTGTGGCAAGTGGATCAAATGTTGCAGAATGCACCAGCACGGGTCTGGAAAGTGTATCAAATTTTGCATATGGCATCGAAATATATCTTTCCTCATAGCGGTGGAGGTATGGTGGCCCACAGAAAGGTATGGAATGTTCGGAGGTGACACCAAATATGTGGAGTCTGCAACTACATCCAGAGGAAATTGAACAAACTTTGACAAAGAACATAGCTTTCTGTCAAGTTGGCTACCAGACCCACATGCAGGTCATCAAACTATGAAGTAGTAACTTTTGTAGTGATAATATGTCATTTTTTCCACACATACAGTTTATGTTACCTGCCTCTGAGGTAGACAAATACTTGTGCAATCTTTACAATTAGATACACTTGCCAAATATGTGTTGTTGGAAGAAGCTATATACTTAAACAAAGAACTATTTTGCACGTGACCTCAAAATCCATTACAATTGCCAACAAGAAAACAAAGAAGTTCAACCAACAAATCTATAGGAAGCCTTTTCAACCAACCAAAGCATCGAACACAGGGAGAACACCAACCAGAACATACTTGTTCTTTTTTTTCGTCCTCTCCGAGTTTCTCTTGTATAACAATTTTTTTTTTTACTCAAATCTCACGTCACATAAAACCAGTCTCTCTTCTTTCATCTTCCCCTCAATCGCATCTCTAAGTTGTCTTACATGTCCATGACTAGGAACATTAGAACGAAGGCACCCTAAAGCGCAACTCTTTAATGATAGAGAGAAATGGAAATAAGTATTTAAAAGCAACACTGGATGGTCTTCCCTAGATTTTGTGTTGATTCGTTTTAATGACAGATGTTCTCGATATTTTCACTTATTAATGCCAATATTTTTTAATATGTATGCTCAATAGTGACTAGCAGCACGTATTAAAATTCCCATATCTAAGCAGATTCTCAAATCTGACATCTAAGATATGCACAATATTAAAAAGGGACATGACGTCAAGGCCTTTGTGGGTGACACGTTCATGAACTATGTTGAAGCTTTTAAGAAAACTAAAACTGCACAAGCAAAAAAATAAAATAAA
>SNQJ01S0023282.1:233106-243517 GCA_010110895.2 Picea sitchensis | reverse complement strand
AGAATAAGAATAGATGGAATGTGTTAAATATGGAAGGGAGTGGTATGATACCCCTATCAAGACCTCTCAATTGTACCCATGTTCCCCAAGATTGAAAACACTTGACTAGGACACATATGATGGCCACCAAGGTGAAATGAGGAAAAAATAATAACTTCCAAGCATCATGATCCATTATCTCACTTCAACCCATGATCCTCACCTAAATTCCTAATGCATTAAATGTAACACTTTACATGAAACAATTGCTAATGTGCCTCATGTGTGTTGGACCACCATCATTGAATAAACTATGTTGATCAAGTGAATGAGTTGAGCAATGATGAGGGGGGAGTCATTTGAGGGGATGATATCTATATAGAATGTTGATGATCAACAAATTTGGGATCATTGTCTGTAATGTGGATGATCATGGAGAATCATTTAGTCTAGTTACCCCTAGGTGAGAGGGGGTAAAAGGCCTAAAAAACCTATTGGGAGTAAGACTACATGAGGAAATAGGAAGAGTTGGGAGTAGATAGGAGGCCAATAACCATGCCCCTTGGCTTCCCATTCCTTAGCCTTGTCTATTGTTATTTTTTTTACTTTTCTCTCACTTATGTTTGTTTTATCTTTACGTTTACTTGGTTTTACAATGTTTGCATAATTTGATTTTGTAGGTACCACTATTATGCCCATTCGTCACTTTGGATCCATTTATAATCTCAAGTGATCACCTTTGAAGTGATTCTCATATTAAAAATTGTATTGATCATACACGTTGAACATATTTTTCAAACTCTTTTAATAATTTTTTTTGTGATTATGATGTCTTGAAAATTGCATTAAGATTTGTTGGAAAATTTTAATTTCAACAAGTTACAAAAGATAATAAAAAAAACGTTACAATTTTTTGTTTTTCTTACCGTTTGTGTTCATATAACTTAGTGTTCACATTAAGCAATTTTAGTTTTATTGATTTTTTATAATAAATATAAGAGACATCTATTTTTAAAGATAACTACCACCACCCAAACCAAACCCTTATGTTTATAAAATATTTATATGATAGCTTTAAATTATATACTTATGTTACTTTATATGTAAGTTTTTTCTCAATTCCAAAATGCCTACCTTATCAAAGACTCACGTTATAGAGCTGCTTTCTCTTGAACAAATAACATCATGGATGAAGAAATCCCCTTGAACACATAATCATTTTGTATGAAGAAATCCAACACCACACTTCAATTCTTCCTTCTTGCGTAGCTGCGCAACTTTAGGACTTCACCAAAATTTCTGTAGTCTACATACATCTCTTTAATCTTCCTGCACCCAATGTCCGTCTCTCCATCACAGCCATTAAAAATACCTTTTGCTCCATGCATTTACAACTCTGCTCTATCTATTTTCGTGCTTAGTGCTTCAGAATGATTGTAAAACTCTCTAAGTAACTACCCACTTCATATGCCCGTGATTAGATTTTTATCACGGTTAATAAATCTTAAATATTGGTGGTCTATAAATAAAATAAACTCTCTGTGCAACAGATAGTTCCACTGGTGCTTAAGCTTGCACTATGTGATAAACTCCATGATTTCTCCACGTTTCATGTAGCTTTTCATTGTTCATGAATCGGTTTCCCTTCCTGGCTCAACACTGCTATGATAGCCACATTGATATCTTACCATCGTCTTCCCTGTTCACGTCCATAATCCTTCCTTTTTACCAAATACTAAGAGCTATAAATACTGAATATGGCATGTCCATGGAGAGCTATATTGAGAAATTGAATGAAGAGGAATGAACGAAATCGAGTAGTTATGCGATATAAGTCGAATTCATGGAGCAAAAAAATGAAATGCGAGTAGACAAAAAAAAATGGTATGAAAAGGCGCTGAAACTATCCGCCTCAAGAATATCACTAATATATGGCTGATGCATGTAATATCACCATGCAACCACAATGACTAAGGGCCAATCTTTTTGGCGTCTTGTTTGTGTGCCTTTTGTTGGAAATGTTGGAAATGTGCTTACGCAGACTCTGTCCGTCACAAGAAACAAAGACGTTTAGTCTGTCAGACATGTCAAACAAGAGTGTTAGTAGAAGTTTATTTAATGAGTCGATCTTTATTTTTATCGAGCTCTATTATGTAGGTGAGAGTCCGTCGAAATTTATTGTTGTTTTAATTAATTGAGTAAGTTTAACTTCTACAGGAAGTTTCGGTCTTTATCTATATATGTCCCTAGGTAGTCGACATACACATACAGAGAGACAGAGATAATATAGTCGATAGAAAGCAGTAGCAGCAACAGTTTTAAGGAGTCAAGAAGTTTGAGAGCTCAAGATTTGTTTTGTAAGTTGCAAAAGTTGTTCAAAAGTTGTTGAAGTAGAAGCTCGACACAATATTGTAGTTTGTAACCGTTTGCTTAGCTGAAGTTCATAATATACTTAGTTATTTGTGTGTTTAAGTATTTTTGAATTTTTTAGTGTTAAATCATCCTGAAAATATGTTCTTTATTTTTATTCTCAAGCTTAAGTTCATAGTTTATGTGATCAAAGTAGCACAACAACAAGAAATTGTTTTATTAAGTGTTTTATCACAGCGGGAAGTATTTTGTGTAGTCTGTGAATTGTGCGGTAAGTCTTAAGAGTTCAGTCACGAAGTTTTGTGGCATGAAGTATTTGTCACTATGTTGCACAGAGTTTGTCTGTACGCTATAGATCTGAGATTTGGTATCATAGCAGGTTCTATTAGAACAAGTTTATTAGAACAACAACGCTGTTGTAAGGTGAAATAAAGCTTCTACTTCATATCTGCAACCTTTCACTTTTACAGACAAAAATTATGAGTTATGGTCCTTGACCATGAAGGCGTTATTTCGAGGTCAAGATGTATGGGAGATAATAAAAAATGACTATGTGGAACCAACAGATCAAGCAACATACAATGCCCTCACACAAGCTAAGAAGGATGCTTTGAAAGATCAAAAGAAGAAGGATGGAAAGGGAATATTTTATATACATCAAGACATGCATGCGAGCATACTCCCAAGAGTTGCATCAACAAAGAAAGCCAAGGAAGCATGGGACATATTGAAAACTTATTATCAAGGTATGGATAAAGTTAAGACTTCAAAACTACAAATTCTTATAAGAGATTTTGAAACTCTGTCAATGAAATATATAGATTCAGTAGATTCCTTCTATGCCCATGTTATTGGTCTGATAAATCATATTAAGTCTCAAGGAGAAACCATAGAGAATAGAAAGGTTGTTGAGAAGGTACTTATGGTCTTCCTCCTAAATTTGATACCCTTGTTGTGACTCTATAAGAGAGAAAAGACCTGAGTCAGCTTATCCTAAATGAACTATGATGCATGATCATCACCAACAAGCGTGAGTGGAAGAAAACTGGATATACACTAGCGTGCATTTTGAGTACATTTTTGAATTTCAAAAGAAGAACATTAATGTAATAGCTGGAAGGATGTAATTGTTTTTAATGTTTTGGGGATTGCAATACAGATCTTGAGCATTCACTCTCATCTGTTGGTTGTGGAAATTTATTGTAATAAATGTAAAGTAGATGGTAGTCTTTAATTTCTATAAAATAACTTAAGGTTGTAGGAGGGAAAAACTTAAGAAGATGCCCTCATAGATATATTGTATTGTAAATTATCATTGTAGGAGCTGTAGAGAGAAAAGAGAGCATAGGAGAACAGAGAAGAACGAAGATTTAGAAGTTGTATGAGTAGATAGTTGTTGTTGTTGTAGACCATGTACAAAAGAACTTGAATTAATATAAGAATTCTTTGATTCAATTGTCTGGTGTATTATGGTTGTTGTATGCATATATTTAATTGGTATGTTTACAGTTTAGTTTCAATCTCTGTTATGCATTTGTTTCAATGCCATATGTATGTGATTTCATGTTGAATGTACGAAGTCTGTAAGGAGAGTATGAGTTTCAATTGTTTCTCTTCCTGAGAATTCCCGCAAGGAGTGCAGTGAAAGTCAGCAAGAAATGCATCGACGAGTTCTATGTTTTACCTCATAAAAGATCAGGAGAGATACCATTGATCTTATATTAGTAGAAGTGCAAGTATAGCACAGATCCGTGCAAGGTGTGCGTAGACTAAGGAGAGTCTTAGACTTTTCCAACCTAAGTGAGTGGTTGAAGAAATTTTTTCGTGAGTGTGCAAACTCAGAGTGTTTGAATAACCAGAGGTTATCGTGAAGGACACAAAGAGTGGATGCATGATTATTTAGAATCCTTGAGTTTGTAGTGAGAATCAAGCTCAGGAGGGATAGAGACTTGGAGAACTTCAGAGGAGAGACAAGGGTTGAAGTCACCTCAAGGAACGAAGTTTAGGAGGATTGATGTTGATCCATTTGGCGAGGAGTCATCGAGAACCTCGACGAATGGTTAAATCCCTGAAGGAAAAAACGTCGATTTTTGTGGACCGTTGGATCCAGTAGATCTATAGAAAGGATAAGGGAGAGATTATTTTAACACTCGCAAGCTTAGGAGAGATAGTATCCATCAATCTCAAGGAGAGATCTGACCGTTGATCCCTTCCGTGGGAAGCAGAAATCGGGAAGTCAAGAGTTGGAAGGAAGAGGGAAGTCCACTTCCAGACTCGCGAAAGGAAAAATTTTGATTCGTGAATGAAGAATCTGGAGCGTCGGATCACGAGACATGAGGACCGTTGATATGGCATAGCATTCATTGTGAGTTTGCATTTCGGGAGAATGGGAGAGAACTACTTCACAAGTTCCCGATACTCGAAGTCCCAAAATGCTCGGAAGTTGGGCCCCAGGTCGCAGTTGGAGGTCACATCAATGAAGAATTAAAGGGAGGATGTAGGGACCATTAAGCTCTATTTCAGAGTTCCGGAATTTGAGGAGTCAGGGTGACTCGCAATAGGACTCCTGAAATCACGAAGTGTGAAATGCCTTTTGGTAAGGCACATGGTCACTACCAGTGTTCACGTGGGAGGATCTTGCGCCTAGTGCTTGCTTGCACAGGCGGGGTTCATAAAAGGACCCATGGCTTTTATATATTGAGGGTTCCAGCGTGGACCAAGGAGCCATTTCAGCTCGGAGGAGTTGAATATCTGTAGGTCGGGAGGTTAGTAGACCCTACTGAGGGGGGTTACTGTCTCAAGTGGTATCAAAGCTTACAACTATTGTTTTCTGTAAGAAAGAGATGATAGAGGATAGTTGTGATTTGAATTCTGCATGGACAGATTGAAACGATGCCACCAAGGAGACGTCCAAAAATAATTTTACCCGATCCAGCCATGGAGAGGGAAATGACAGAACTTCATGCTCGATTAGATGCTATGGAGACAACACAGAGATGAACACCTGATACTGGAGATATCAGTGAGGCTGAAGGTGAGAACAAAGAAGGAGCATAAGAAGTTGTAGTTGAATATGTTGCAGAGGAACATCTATTTAAAGTTGTTGCAAGAATAGGTGACACAACAAAGCTGGACATCCGGATGTATGAAGACAACTTGGATGTTGAGGAGCTTCTAGATTGGTTTAGAGATCTAGATAAATACTTATATTATGAGGATATCAAAGAAGATAAGAAAGTTAAGAACGTTGTCACTCGACTGCAAGGACATGCAACACTGTGGTGGGATGAACTGCAGGATGACAGGTGTTTCAAGGAAAAACAAAGAATTAAAATCTAGGATAGAATGGTAGTGAAGATGAAAGCCAAATTCATACCCAGAGATTATCAAATTAATATGTTTCAAAGAATGCAGAATTTGAGACAGAAAGGGATGTCAGTGAAGGAGTATACAGAGGAGTTTTATAGATTAAACATCAAAGCTGGTCATCATGAGAGTGATGATGAAAAGGTCGCTAGATATATGAATGGCCTGAGATATGACATTCAGGATGAGATGAACATGGTGACAATAAAAAATGTGGAAGATTCTTATCAAGTTTCTCTGAAGGCAGAAGAAAAATTGGCCCAGAAGCAAAGTCAAAAGGGAAGAGGTAGAAGTTAGAGAAGAGGCAAAGCAATTGCCCAGGATAGTGTACAGAAGCCAAAGGATGAGGAAAATAAACCTCATAATCACCCAGAAAGGGGAGGAAGTTCAAAAGGGAGACAATATGCCGATAGGAACACCTTTCTTCAAGCAATAGGAAGAGGAATAGGCAAAGGAGGTGAAGTAAAGTGTTTTGTCTGTGGAAAGATTGGACACAAATCTTGGGAATGTTTGGATAGAAAAAGAGAGGCAAAGATCACATTTCAGAAGCGTAAAGGAAAAATTTTGAGGCAGAAGGTGGAAGATCCTTGATGATGTGGACAATTCTCTTGAAACCATAGAAAGAGATGAAGAATCGAGTCCAGAGGAGCAGTTTATTTAGGACTTCTTGCAAAACCAAGTAAAGGGTATGCAAGGTGATAGTTGATATTGGAAGCATGGATAATTTAGTATCCACAGAGATGGTGGAGAATATGGAATTGGAGACAGTTGTACATCCAATCCCATATAAAGTTTCGTGGTTGCAAAAAGGACATCAGGTAACAGTCACTAAACAATGTTTAGTTGAATTTAAGATAGGGGTATATAGAGATGAGATTTTATGTGATGTAATTCCCATGGATTTCTGTCATATTTTGTTGGGAAGGCCTTGGCAATATGACAGGAATGTCATGTTGGCATGTTTACATTGCCAAGGCTATTTACATTTCTGTCGCTGTGTGTTTGTCATTGATGGTAAGAACAACAGCGACAATGGTATCTCTACAAGAAAGAACAACAGTGACGATGACATGTCTATAGGAAAGAAGAGTAGAAACGGTGGCATGATTACTGACATAATGTGCAATCAAATCTCAGGTGGAATAGTGCAGAGTTGCACACAGAGCGCAAGTGTGCGCTAGGGCCGAGGTTAACTTCACTACAGGAGAGATAACATTTTTTAGAAATGCAGATGAGTCCCAAAGTCATCAGGACTCATACAAGGATCAAAGGTCAAGGCCTTTGACACTTAGAAATTATTTCAATTTGGGAGAAAGCGTAATCTTAGGAGGAGGAGAGAAAATGGTCATTGGATCACCAATCTCGAATACCCGATGTCCATTAGATCAGAGTCCAATGACCAGAGGAAGTGCAGAGGAGAAGTGCAGATCTGATCAGTTGGATCTGAGTGTCGAGGACCAGCAGTCATCAGATCGAGTATAAATGCAAAGAGGATAATGGCCAAGAGCCATCCTCCAACTCCATGAAATGTGAAGTTGTGATGAGATTTGGGTCGTTGGATCCAGAGGACACATGGCGAGAGATCAAAATTTCACTGACTCTTGAAATGGAAAAGTCAAAGTTGAGAAATGTAGGAACTCGCGATGTTTGAGTTCGCGAGTTGATCTAGACCGTTAGACCATGGGGAGTTCTGAGTCATTGATCTGATGCTCGTAAATATAGGGAAGGCAACAGGAAAATACTAGAGGAGTTGGGAGCTACAAAAATCCTAGTTGTTCATCTAGGAAGGACACGTGGAAGCCAAAAAAGGAGATTCATAGAATCGTGAATCGGAAGAACTGCATCGAGCAGTCCGCAGACATCGCAAATTTTGAGTTCACGATATTGATCACAACCATTGGATCGAGGAGTGTCATGGACCATTTATTTTGAGCAAGTTTTGGAAAATTGAAAGTCGGAGGAGGGGAGGTGAGTAGTCCTCCAACTTCGCGAAATGTGAAGTCTCAATATGATTTAGGTCGTCGAATCACCGAGGATCATGGGTCGTTGATCTGGAGCATGTTTAGGAAAATCGGAAGTTGGGAGAAGGGAGGTGAGTTGTCCTCCAACTTCGCAAAATGTAAAGTCCCGATAAGATCTAGACCATTGAATCATAGAGAGTTGTGGGCCATCCATATGACATACAGCGCTGAATCAAGAATCGAGATTTGAAAGAGTCAGGGTTGGCTAACATTCAAACACCTGACATGCAAGGTAATTATTTGATCACATTCGTCGATCAAAGGGATATTGTATATCATTGATCAGGCATGACGAAGTTCACAAGTTCACAAAATGCGAAGAAACCTTTTGTTTGGCCCCTAGTCATAGACAAGGTCACATCAGCGGAAAGTTAATGGAGGAGATATCATTTCACTAGGCTCTAGTTCAAAGATCGTCAAGATCGTGAAGCACCCATTTGATTAGCAAGTGGTCACATCTAGTGGTCACATTACTGAAGGTTAAGGGAGGAGGTAGCATGTCGTTAGGATCCACATCAGATATTGCGAGTTGGGAGAATCGAGGAAACTTGCAGATGAATATTTGATGTCTGAGATAGTGAAGTGCCTTTTGGTCATGCCTGTGGTCACAACTCGTGGTCACGTGAAAGGAAGGGGATTATCCAGAGAAGAGAGCGCTATGTAGTTTTCTGAGAAAGGGAAAAGGTTCCAAAGGCATGAACACGCAGAGGTTCTCTGGGTAACTTCTAGAAACCACTGATTGTTTCTACCAGAGAATTTGAAAAGGATTCAGGGTGATCGCTAGAAAAGATGAAGAGAATCGAGGTAACTATCAATGGAATGAAGAGACAATCGACACATTGAAAAGTGTCGAAAATTGTTACTACCAATGATGCCAAAATAATCTCAAGATGAACGACCATTCATGCTAAAAAAACTGAGCATAACCGCCAGAGAATATGAAGAGTTTTGAAGATGATCTGGTAGAGGACTCAACATGTGAATAACATGCAGAACAGAGAAGAGGGGCAATGCTCTATGATTGTTTATGGATGCAGGAAGAAGGTGGTTGTGCAGAGGACCAAAAGAGTATATAAGAGGTGCAATGCATAGAACGAAAAAAATGAAACAGAGTATAAAATGCAGCAGAAAAGATAAACAAAGATGTTGGTATGCATGGAGGAGAACATTGATGCAGGCATAGCAGAGCAGTGTAGCGGAATAGTGATGATACTGGTAAGTTATTGATAAATATTGTATCACTGTAATAGATTCCACCAATCAAAGATTTATATTTTAGGGTGGTAGGGTGGTGTTAGGGAGGACTGTTGTCCTCATAGTTTCAAGTGGGTGCTTGAACACAGGGAGTTGTAGCTTCCATCTAGTTGCATCTAGAAAAACCAGAGACATAGGGTGGTGAAAGGGAGAAGTATTGTTCTCTGTTATGCAGGTTGGTGTCTATGTGACTGGAAGTTGGTGCTTCCATCTAGTTGGTGCTGGAACACTTAGGGAGTTGATGCATCCTTCTAGTGGGTGCTAGAGAAACCAGAGAGTTGGTGCTCTCAGCAATTTGCATCTTGTAAAATAGAGGTGGTAGCCTCACAATGAGTTGGTTCTCATAAGAATGATAATGTACAAAAAATAAAGACTACTTATCATATTAAGAAGAAGAGGTTTTCTCCATTTATGGGTTTCCTCAGAAATATCTATCTCTATGTGCTTAATGTGTGTGATTAATGTTGAATACTCTATTGCTTACTTCCGTGCATTATTGTGATCATCATTGAGTGTTCTATAATGAGTTGAAAATGTTTATAATTGTTTAATCACAGTAACAACTGATTCACCCCGCCCCTCTCAGTTGTCTAACATGTCATTCATGACGGAAGAAATAATACTTACACCTTGGAGAAGAATGGTAGAACGCATATGTTGTTTCCAATTGAAGACAAGAAGGTGAACAAAGAAGCAAGCAATACTATACTTATCATGAATGGGAAGGAACTTCTGGATGAAGTCAAGAAACATCAAGAAATGCAATTTGTTGTGGTGAGAAAACCTAGAGTCATCTTGACGAATACTTCGATAGATGATCTACCTAAGGAAAATTGTAGTGACCGTCATTTAATTTAAACTACCATTGAATTAAAGCGGAACAGTAAATTTGAAATTTAATCAAAATTCACTTAATCTAGCATATTCACCCCCATATTTCAATAAATAAAATAACAATTTACATAACAATTTGCATAATTTACATAACAATTTAAATACCTCGCTCTGATGTTGTCGCTCCCTTCGCTTGAACCTATCCGCAGCAGATTGCTCCTTAAGACACCCCAAAACCAGCCACCCTACAGACTAGTTCGCCTAGCCCTAGGACATCAATGGACGTCCTAGCCCTCCGAGCCCAAAACCCCTCAGCCCCGGTGCACTGTAAATCCCACTGTCAACTAACTCTGTCCCCATATTCCCCCTTTTCCCCTCTCGTCCAATGCATGAATCAATATCCCTCTCCATAATCCTTCTCCTTCCCTTATGCCTCCTTCACCTCCCTCGCACATTCCCCCTCCACCAAACACCTTATCCCTTAATTAATGCCTTATCCATCCATTTATATCTATTTAATGGTCTTATCCTTTATTAAATATTTCCCTTTTACGTATGGGTTACGTTATCCCTTATGGGATACGTAA
>SNQJ01S0023282.1:204509-233096 GCA_010110895.2 Picea sitchensis | reverse complement strand
AAGTTTTCAATATGTCCCATGCTTCCTTGGCTTTCTTTGTTGATGCAACTCTTGGGAGTATGCTCGCATGCATGTCTTGATGTATATAAAATATTCCCTTTCCATCCTTCTTCTTTTGATCTTTCAAAGCATCCTTCTTAGCTTGTGTGAGGGCATTGTATGTTGCTTGATCTGTTGGTTCCACATAGTCATTTTTTATTATCTCCCATACATCTTGACCTCGAAATAACGCCTTCATGGTCAAGGACCATAACTCATAATTTTTGTCTGTAAAAGTGAAAGGTTGCAGATATGAAGTAGAAGCTTTATTTCACCTTACAACAGCGTTGTTGTTCTAATAAACTTGTTCTAATAGAACCTGCTATGATACCAAATCTCAGATCTATAGCGTACAGACAAACTCTGTGCAACATAGTGACAAATACTTCATGCCACAAAACTTCGTGACTGAACTCTTAAGACTTACCGCACAATTCACAGACTACACAAAATACTTCCCGCTGTGATAAAACACTTAATAAAACAATTTCTTGTTGTTGTGCTACTTTGATCACATAAACTATGAACTTAAGCTTGAGAATAAAAATAAAGAACATATTTTCAGGATGATTTAACACTAAAAAATTCAAAAATACTTAAACACACAAATAACTAAGTATATTATGAACTTCAGCTAAGCAAACGGTTACAAACTACAATATTGTGTCGAGCTTCTACTTCAACAACTTTTGAACAACTTTTGCAACTTACAAAACAAATCTTGAGCTCTCAAACTTCTTGACTCCTTAAAACTGTTGCTGCTACTGCTTTCTATCGACTATATTATCTCTGTCTCTCTGTATGTGTATGTCGACTACCTAGGGACATATATAGATAAAGACCGAAACTTCCTGTAGAAGTTAAACTTACTCAATTAATTAAAACAACAATAAATTTCGACGGACTCTCACCTACATAATAGAGCTCGATAAAAATAAAGATCGACTCATTAAATAAACTTCTACTAACACTCTTGTTTGACATGTCTGACAGACTAAACGTCTTTGTTTCTTGTGACGGACAGAGTCTGCGTAAGCACATTTCCAACATTTCCAACAAAAGGCACACAAACAAGACGCCAAAAAGATTGGCCCTTAGTCATTGTGGTTGCATGGTGATATTACATGCATCAGCCATATATTAGTGATATTCTTGAGGCGGATAGTTTCAGCGCCTTTTCATACCATTTTTTTTTGTCTACTCGCATTTCATTTTTTTGCTCCATGAATTCGACTTATATCGCATAACTACTCGATTTCGTTCATTCCTCTTCATTCAATTTCTCAATATAGCTCTCCATGGACATGCCATATTCAGTATTTATAGCTCTTAGTATTTGGTAAAAAGGAAGGATTATGGACGTGAACAGGGAAGACGATGGTAAGATATCAATGTGGCTATCATAGCAGTGTTGAGCCAGGAAGGGAAACCGATTCATGAACAATGAAAAGCTACATGAAACGTGGAGAAATCATGGAGTTTATCACATAGTGCAAGCTTAAGCACCAGTGGAACTATCTGTTGCACAGAGAGTTTATTTTATTTATAGACCACCAATATTTAAGATTTATTAACCGTGATAGAAATCTAATCACGGGCATATGAAGTGGGTAGTTACTTAGAGAGTTTTACAATCATTCTGAAGCACAAAGCACGAAAATAGATAGAGCAGAGTTGTAAATGCATGGAGCAAAAGGTATTTTTAATGGCTGTGATGGAGAGACGGATATTGGGTGCAGGAAGATTAAAGAGATGTAGACTACAGGGATTTTGGTGAAGTCCTAAAGTTGCGCAGCTACGCAAGAAGGAAGAATTGAAGTGTGGTGTTGGATTTCTTCATACAAAATGATTATGTGTTCAAGGGGATTTCTTCATCCATGATGTTATTTGTTTAAGGGAAATCAGCTCTATAACGTGAGTCTTTGATAAGGTAGGCATTTTGGAATTGAGAAAAAACTTACATATAAAGTAACATAGGTATATAATTTAAAACTATCATATAAATATTTTATAAACATAAGGGTTTGGTTTGGGTGGTGGTAGTTATCTTTAAAAATAGATCTCTTATATTTATTATAAAAAATCAATAAAACTAAAAGTGCATAATGTGAACACTAAGTTATATGAACATAAACGATAAGAAAAACAAAAATTTGTAAGGTTTTTTTATTATTTTTTGGAAATTTTTGAAATTAAAATTTTCCAACAAATTTTAATGCAATTTTAAAGACATCATAATCACACTTTTTTTTATCAAAAGAGTTTGAAAAATATGTTCAAAGTGTATGATCAATACAATTTTTAATATGAGAATCACTTCAAAGGTGATGACTTGAGATTATAAATGGATCCAAAGTGACGAATGGGCATAATAGTGGTACCTACAAAATCAAATTATGCAAACATTGTAAAATCAAGTAAATGTAAAGATAAAACAAACATAAGTGAGAGAAAAGTAAAAAAAATAACAGGAGACAAGTCTAAGAAATGGGAAGCGAAGGGGCATGGTTATTGGCCTCCTCCTTACTCCCAATTCTTCCTATTTCCTCGTGTAGTCTTACTCCCAATGGGTTTTTAGGCTTTTTACCCCCTCTCACCTAGGGTTAACTAGACTAAATCATTCTCCATGATCATCCACATTACAGACAGTGATCCCAAATTTGTTGATCATCAACATTCTCTATAGATATCATCCCCTCAAATGACTCCCCCCTCGTCATTTCTCAACTCATTCACTTGATCAACATAGTTTATTCAATGATGGTGGTCCAACACACATGAGGCACATTAGTAATTGTTTCATGTAAAGTGTTACATTTAATGCATTAGGAATTTAGGTGAGGATCATGGGTTGAAGTGAGATAATGGATCATGATGCTTGGAAGTTATGATTTTTTCCTCATTTCACCATGGTGGCCATCATATGTGTCCTAGTCAAGTGTTTTCAATCTTGGGGAACATGGGTACTATTGAGATGTCTTGATAGGGGTATCATACCACTCCCTTCCATATTTAACACATTCCATCTATTCTTATTCTATTATCTCATATTTTTTAAATGGTTGTTACATGTACACCAAAAATATTCGTGACTTCATCCTCCTATGAGAAGAAGTAGCTAGAATTCCAAAGGTTGATGCAGTTGGTAAGAAAGAATGCTAAGAGCATGTTATAAATTCAAAATGAAAAATAAAAATGGGATGGAAACTGACAAATCAAAAGACAAAATTCAACTTGTGATCTGCCCCCTCATTATGAGGTGATCGCCCCAAGTCCTAATGCACATAATGCATATAAAATTAGGAGGACTTAATGAATCCTTGTAAAAGAATAATAAATGCATAAAACTAAAAAAGGATATTGCAAAGCAACAAATGAATAATCAAAGGAAAGAATAGGGGTTTAGAATACACACATTATTGAGGAAAGGGTAACTCAATCACTAAGTTCTCCCTCTACAAAGGAGCTCATGATGAACCCAAGCATGGATTTGCATGTCAATGACACCATGCCCATGAAGTAAACCATGTACAATCTCATTCACTTATACTTACACTTTGAAAGGTTTCTTGAGAAATGCTCCTCTACTAAGGTAGTGGCACACCTAACACAATCTTGTGATGCTCCTCCCATACCTAAACTTGGAATATTGCAGAAAGTATTGAGCAAGTGTGAAGTTTGAAGAAGATACCTAATGTTAATTGCCTACATGGCTTTAGTATTAAGTTTTGGATTACTTTGTATGATACCCATGACTCTTGTATCCATGATGGTTGGTTTCACTTGAATTCTTTGATCCTTTCTTAATGATGATACATCCTTGGAGATGGTCTCATGAGAATCATTTTAATTCTCGTACCTAGGACGTTGCACACTGTATGGAGGACAATAGGCGCCAAATGATGAGATTTGGGTTCCTTGATGACTTGGCCTACCTATGGACACTTTCCAGCATGTCTTGCACCTTGGACATTGCATTGATGAGTTCGGATGATGCATATAGAGCCAAATGTGTCATCCATAGAGTAGGAATCCCCATAGCTTGGACATAACACCCCTTAGGGATGTTAGCCTTTGATTGTATGTAATGGAACTTAACAAGGATTGTATACCCCTTTGGAGGGATGATGGAGCCTTCCTCATGCATGGCATTGGAATTTTTACCTTGGACGTTGGAGATGTAGAGGATGATGTCATGCTTTGAGTTACATGATTTTGCATTGGATGAACCTAGCACATGAGTAATGATATGACACTTGGTTGTTGGTTATATGTCACCATATTGATGAGGGGAAATGACCTATCATGATGCTTTTTACCTTTTTGGAATGGATGTGACCTTTGGATCCTTATCACCCCTTGAGGAGATGTTGTCACCTTTATTTTTTCCTCTACACTCATACACATGGACTTTTGAGAGGATGATTTTGATGTATTAACATTATATCTTTATTTTGAGGCTACTTTGGGGGTAAACATGGGACCTATCCACCGTGTATCATGGAATTATTATGTTATAGGGGATTTTAGAGAGATGAGGTTATGTCTTGTGTCATATTTATAGAGGATGGTTTCCTCATTTGTATATCATAACTCATCTTGTGGAGAACTAGTACACTTGTCTCTTATATTTTTGTATCATCATGGAGTACTTGTGCACCCTTTATTATATATGATCTAGTGGATTTTTTTCAAGTTTCTTGTGGATGATTTCATGCCAGGGTTTCATTGATGCTCACAAAATTGACTAGTAAGTGTTATTTTCAAGTCTCTGGTGGTTTATACTTGGTGTATTAAGTAAATTATTTTATCAAAGTGGTGATAATTACATGATACCTTGTATTCTCTTGGATAAACCCTTTTTTGAAACCCTAGGGAGGTTTTTAGTGGTCATTTATTTTGAGATTTTTGAAGGAATAGGGGTAATTATAGGGTTTGTAGTGGACTACCCTAGGGTTATTCTTGTAGTTTAAAGTTCTAGGGTTTGTAGTGGAGTACTCTAGGGTTTTTACCAATATCCATTTTGATATCTTGCTAAAGGCCTTTACAATACATAGGACAACCTCCTAAGTTTTGTAGTGGACTACCTTAAGTTGTTTTCCGAAAGAATTAATACCTAGGGTTTGTAATGGACTACCTTAGGGTTTGATCCTTTAATCTTTCTTTATTTTTTCTCTCCTTTGAATTTTCACCGTTGACTCCATATTCACAAGGAAGCTATATGACACTAGTATATTCTTTTGCAAAGTGACATTAAACCCTAATCCCTATCTTCCTTTGACGTTCTATGGTAAAATTAGGTTCTATTGCATTGCATATTCATTTCTTAGTCATTAACAACCTAATGTCTAGGATTTATAGCATCATTTACTTTAGATTATTCCTTAACATTATTTGTTTCTTCATTGTAGTATTTTTTATCCAATTAGGGCTTGATGTCTTGCACAATTAAGGATTGTTTCATGTTGTTTTATGTTTCACCAATCATTGGTTATTTAGCGTGTTAGTTTTAGTTTGAATTATATCTCTCTTTCATTGCATTCTTGTTAGTTTTAGAATAGTTATACTTCTAATGTCATAAATTGTCTTTTTTATCTAAATTAATAATATTTTATTGCAAGTTGTACGAGAGCCATATATTTTCTTTTTATTTTTACTGTTTCGGGGAATTTACTCAAGAATTTACTCAACTCATTTGATTTGATAGCTATTTTATTGAATACCTCACAAACAAATATAGAATTACTTTACTTTTAACCAACCTGTTTACCTTAAACCGTGATCCCAGTGGTGGTGTAATTGGGTAACCAAGATAACAGGTTGTAGACTTGATTTGATATTTCTATACGATTCCTTGAGGTTTCTGTGAAATCCTTCCTTGTGATGGATTCTAATCCTTTACTAAAAGGAGGGAAGTAATTGTTAAGGTGAGAGTGGCAAGTACTTTCATATGTTACACTTACTAATCATATTGTGAAGGCTTTGCATAAGTTCTAGATTGGGTGAAAACATTTTGGTGCCATTGTCAGGGAGAATTGAGTCATTATTTCAAGAAATATATAGTTTATGATTCAACACTCTTTTGGAGAGATTGCATCAAATCCTTACTTAGATAGCTTACCTACAGACTCCATTGAGGGAATAATCCTTCTACCTTTTGTGCATCTTGATGAACCTTTTCTAATAAGATCATTTGGCGACTCTATAGAACCCAAGTGTTTAAAACACTAAAAAAAGACCTAATAGAATATTTTCTAATCCTACATAGATCTACAAGAGAATAATTCATCATAATTATCCTATAGTAAAGTATTTATTGGGTTGAAGAATTCCTTTATCTTCATTGGATTTAAAACCATGGGTTACCAATTCCTTCAATCCTTTAAATATGTTAAGAATCTAATGATACCCTCATGTTATTGCTAATAAATTTGATAAATGGTTGATTTAAATTTCCTTGTAATAATATTATCACCGTTGAAGAACATATATATGCCTTTTATGGATTCTTTCAAAGTCACCTGCTTAATAATGATGATGAATATGTAGTTATGAAACCTTTTGTTGCTTCTCTAGTTGAAAATGAAAGAGAATGGTATAATAACCTCCCTAAAAAATGTATTAAGACTTGGAAATATCTTCATGATTCTTTTTTAAATAGGTGGGGCATAAATATAGATATCAGATTGTTATTACTGCAATTTAATGAAATGAAGAAAAGGGGAAATGAATCAGTAAAATAATTTGATACAATATTTGAGAATTTACTTAAGAATATTCATGATGATATTATCCCAAAGGATGGTTCCGTCCTTATCCAATATACAAATTCCTTTGAGGGGAAATTTGGATTTATGCTTAGGGACAAGTCCCCAAATACCCTTGTAGAAACACATGACCAATCTGCAAAGATTGAGGAAAATATTTTTGCTTCTAAGGTAGAACCTTTTCATTCTCCTCATGCTAAGGCTACGACGAAGCCTAAAAATTTAAATAATGTTGAGCCTACTTAGGATTATATGACACTCTTAGCCAAAAGAATTGAAAAAAAAATTACTTCTTGCAAAATCAAAGTCTCCTTAGGAACAAAATAATTAACCTAGAGAGGGCTCAACAAAAAAATTCCCCCATAGACCTAAATAAAACAATAGTTGACAACAAAGAGGAAACCCATGATGAAAAACTAGGGCCCTAATAAGAAAAAAGTAACTAACACCCTAGAACATACTAATGTGATTAATCAAGAAGATGGTATGGTGTTTTCGTTGTGGTGATTCTCATTGGCAGTATGAATGTCCTAGAATTCATAATAATAATCGTAGTCACGAGGACCCAAATAATTGTGAACACATGAATTATGTTAATACATTGGACCTTTCTTATACCATATCATCCCAATAGTATTACAATGTTACCTTTGAACAACTTGAGTAAAGAAAACAAGAGGTTGCTAGGAAGGATAGGTTGCAATTCCGAAATCAAATGGATGAGGAATCTAGGGAATGAATTAGGAAGAGAGAGTAATTGAATTATTCTGGAAAACATAAGGAACCTAATATATCTCCTATTGATCCCAAACCTCCTCATAAAATACCCCATTTACCATTGGATACTAGTCATCCTCCTCAACCAACCTTGCTTAAGAATGATAATATAGTTTTGAATATTGATATGGCTATTATCTTAGCAAGGTTTAATGAAAATTTACCTCTTAATGATATAATGAATATTCCTTATTGATCCAGGTGGATATCAGTGGCCACCCACCTTTTCCAACTCACTCAAAACAATTATCTCGCAATTTTGGCAATTTACTATTTTTAGCAGTTTTTAACTTCTGGGGCCATTTTGAGGGCCTAAATGAAGGTTTTTCAGGATAGATCTTCTCAGTGATAACCAAAGGCTCTAATTGAGACCCCAAAATGAATCTCCTCAATGATACCTTTCCAACGGGCTATCGTGCGCCTAAAAAGGACATCGTATGCAAAAGTTACGATCCCAAGAAGTTGATGTACTAACTTACCCAAACATGGCCCACATGACATTTGGAGCTTCATCTCCTAGGGTTAGGTTTTTGCATGTCTAGGGATTTTGAAATTCCTGTTTATTGTAAAAAGGCCTTCAAAGCCTCATTGTAATCATCTTCTTTCGAATGAGCACAACCGCCACATCTCTTCTCAGAGATAAGTCGCCACCATTCCAACAAGCTTGTTTTCTGCTACATTTTATAGTTTCAGCTTATTTCCTTATTGAATAGAAAACTAGTTTTACTATATATTTTTTATTCTATGTTAAGAATATTTTAATAATTTGTATTCATTTCGTTCTTCTCATAAAATCTGGATTAGTATTTTCAGAGATGTTTGCTCCTTGTCATCTTAATGCATGTCCCCAATGAGGTCAGGGTACAAAGAATTGGGTCTTGACCTTATTTCTCTTGAGGAAAAAATATCTTTCATGCCCAAGTGACCTCTCATGGAAAGAGAAAATAAATATGATGAGACAAGAGATCCTTTCAAAATGTTTCTTGAGGAATCCCTCATGCAACAGAGGAACAAGATGATGGATAGTTTTGTGAAAATCCTTCGGCAGATACCAACAAGTGACACATCTTCCTCGAGTGGAGGCACCTCCCCCTTCAAGGTACAAATAAAATTCAATATTCCTATAGTTGAAGGTCATATAGACACAGATGTTGTATACAAGTGGTTTAATCTACTATAAGGGTATTTTTCTGTCCATAACTTTTCTAATAGAGAAAAGATTACTTTTGCACTCCTCAAATTCGTTCCCCATGTCAAATATTGGTGGGAAACTTTCTATGAGAAAAAGGAAATAGAAGAACCCTTATTATTTATAGTTGCAGCCACCTAGGAATCCTTCAGGGATTCTATTAATGAACAATACTACCCTGTCAAAGTTATGACAACTTGTATACTATATGGACCACATTGTGGCAAGAAAGAGACCAAGCAGTTCTAGAGTTCACAAATATATTCCATACCTTGCGCACCAAGATGGTTATGAAAGATTCAGTGTAACATCTAGTGCTCAAGTATCACAGTTATCTTCATAGATACATCTAGCCTGAAATGGAATTTATGGAAATCGTGTCCTTGGGCATGATCTACCGATATGCCATCAAAATCGAGTAGAAGCTCAAACAAAAGACACGACAATTTGAGTCAGGGAACCCCTCATAGCAAAGGCCAGGAAGGGGTGGCCCCAACCCACAGAAAAAAGGACAGAGAAAATATGGACAGTATCAGGACAGCCAGTCGAAGCCACAAGAGAAGAAGGACACTATAAAGACAAAGAAAGATACCAGGAAGTGGTGCGACTTCCATAAGAGAACTTGGCATAACACTGCTAACAACTGATCAAAGTAGTCATTGGTGGACGAAGTGAAAGCATATGAATCATATGTGGGTTTTGAATCTGAGTCAAAACCATAAAGGGGAAGATAGATCATTGACGTAGAACCTAGTTCCCTTGTTTCTACCACCAAGGTCCAGCCTAGTGAACCAGACGAGCCAAAAGAAGGCGAATGCCTCTTTGATTCACTGATGTGGGTGAAAGGCACCATGTTGCACTTCATCGTTGATAGCGATAGCCAGAAGAAACTCATCTTAGCAAAGGTCATCAAGCGGTTGGCCCTGCCAACAACACCTCACCCACAACCCTACACCATTGGAAGTGATATTTGTGTCAGCCAACAGTTTTGACTGTCTTACGACATCAATCCCTTCAAAGATGAGGTATTGTGTGATGTTTCTCCTCTCGAAGTTTGTAATGTTCTTTTGGGCCAAACTTATTTATGGAAACATCATGTTGTATATGGGTCTAGGCCTCGTAGTTTTATTATTACTTTGAACAGGAAATTGTACATGATACCCAAGAAAGTCCCTCCTAGTTCTATTTCTTTTATATATGCCAAGCAATGTAGGAAGGTCATCTCTCAAACCATGAAATTTTTCTTGTTCATGATTCGCTCTCAGAGTGAGAAAAATATTGTAGCCACATCCATGGCTTCTACGACCGATCTCTCTACACAATAGAAGCAAGTGGATAAGGTCATGGAAGAATACTGAGATATCTTCTCCTCTCCTATCGGGGTACTGTTGACGGGGGAAATTGATTGCTCGTCAACTGGAGGAGTGAATCTGGTCTGGGGTTGTCTAAATAACCCAATACATTTGGATTAATCCACTCCGATGGGTTTAGTGGCTACGTTAGCCGGTCTAAGTCCTACGAAAGTGAAAAAAAAACAAAAAAATAAAGAAACTAACTAAGTGAAAAACAGTTGTTGAAAACTATATACAGTCTAAAATATATTCACAATTTACTAAATAATAGAATAGTAGTTCTACTTATTAAATGTACAGTGTATCGATATATTTATATTTCTATTTTATGTACAGTATTCATAAAATGCAAATTTTGATCGAAATCTACGAAAATCATTATGAATTGACAACAAAGCTATTGTTCAGTATTTTTAATTTTTTTACAACTTTTATAAACTAGAAATGAAATGATAGCTATCTATTTGAGAAATAAAAATAACAATCTATACAGTGTATCTAAACTACATAAAATTCTTATATTAATTAAACTAATAGAATGCTACTATCAAACTAACCTGTAATCGCATATCCTATGTGTCCTGCGCATAGCATCTACATTTGATGTTTGATAAGGCCAACCCACACCAAATTTTTCCAATGCTTCTCGTAAATGTGAAGAAATAACACTTTGAATGCTAATGACAGAACAAGTAAGATATGTAACGACAACAATTTATAATTTGACAAATGATCATATTAAGATAAATCTGAGTATGAAAATTTGCATATAACTGCTCATTGAATAAAGAAGATCAACCTTCTAATCATCAAATGTGAACAGATTAATTTTTGTATATAACATGAGAGAAATAAAAACATGGACACCATATAAATCCCATCACATCAACCTGTAAAAAATTATGATATCTAAAGTAGTCAAAATTTGATTACAAATCGAAATGAGCAAAACTTGAACAAAAATATGATATATTGAAGCTAAAGCTATGAAAATATGCACTTTCATTCAAGTCTGTGAATCACAAATCCATAGTTTCTGCTCCCAGGGAGAGATGTTCTTTGTTTACAAAATTATACATTTATAAAGGCCATAGGATCAAAACATTCCCTGTAGAAATTATCAAATTTGTTCCAAAAATTGTGGGGAATACAATCTCCCAAATTCCCATTTCTATCCAAAACTAACAGTCTAATCTAAAACCATGTAAAGAAATAGCATGTTCAGAGATGCCACTAGCGATCCAATATCCTTTAGAATTCATATGTACCTGAAAATGCACAAGAATACATGATTTCAGATTGCAGTTTAGTTGTAAAATCAAAAATTTGAATTTTAGTAACTAGCTACAGAATCTCACGATTCTGTAGCTAGTTATTATTATAAATAGAATCGTGTTTTATCAATTCAATCAAAATAGAAATAGATGCAATTTGAGCAAACAAATATTGTATTCTAATTCAAAACAAAAACAAAATCATCTTAAAATTACTTTTAAAATACCATACCTCGGATTTAGGGATTTTAATCAAGCTATTTTTGAATTGACAATGGCAGTGGTCGCCTCCACGTTTTTAAAGACAACAGAGCCTATGGTTTTCTATATTTTATCATTAGCTTGCAATATGTCGTTTTCCTTAGTTAGCACATTCACTCAGTCCTCCAAAGACTTGATTCGAGATTGGAGCAAAGGGACGTCTCTGTAATACCGGTCGAGCCACGACTGACATTCGTTGCATTGTGGCCGAACAGGCTGTGTATTCACAGGTGAGGGACTTCTTATTTGACCTGTAGGTTCTCTATCAAGTTTGATCTCAAGGAAGTCGGGGTTGTTTCTAAGACACAGTGGGAGGTTCGTCACATAGTCATAGGGCTTAACTGAGCAAAGTCCATGTGAGTATGGATACTCTTCAGTTAGAAACCGTTCGATTTCGGAATCAAAATCTTCACTTAACATAATTGGTTTTTGGTCTGTGTTTTCTTTAGGTTTATTACGAGCACACTGTGAAACCCAATGCACGACCTTTTTATCCTTGTAATTGATATCACTGTTACCTTTACCCTTTTTCTTTGCAGACTTTTTAATAGGCTTACCACCATCTTTTGGACATGAATCAAGCAGGGTGTCGGGTTGGGTAGTGTTTGGGTAGGTCGAGGGTTCAACAGAGGGAAAGAGAGAAGGAGGGTAAATGATAGGCCCGACAAGGGTTTCTGTAACAACAGATTTATCAACTTGTCCTATTTCAGGACTAGTAAAACCATTCCTTAACAAGAAAGCGTCCCAACAATCGCCATTCAACTTCAACTGATGAACCATAATAATTTTAATTAAACAGTGGTGGAAGAAATTGGAGTCGTCTTTCTCCCTTTTGAAACACTTATCCATTTTATATAAAATCTGAAGGAGAAAATATGGCATGTTTAAGGGAAAATCGATAAAACTCATGAACAACCACAAGTGGTATTAAAAAACTAAACCGTATCTACCCTCACATGTAACGAACTGCTTGATAATAGCTAACAAATCGTGCCATCTAGGTTTTAGAGCTATAACGGTCATACCTTTGTTGTAGTTGTTAATTTTCCTTGAGGTAAACAACAGTGACCAGGGAACTTCGTCGACCTTTGAGTTTTTAAACCATTTTTGTACCACGGCTGGTAGACCAGTGGCTGAGCTAATGAAATATTTGTTTAACTCGAGCTGGACGTTCCCAATTTTGGCTCTGTAACCATCAAATGTTAGCGCGAATTGTTGCGCAACTACCAGGTTAAAACCCTCAAACTTCTCAACAAAGACCCGCCAACCATTCCTCTCTAAGTCCTCTCGGTCATTATCAAAAAACAACAAAGTTTGGACACCGTTGGGTTCAATTCTCACTACAGGAGCCATAGCTAATAACACAAAATCAACAGGGTATTCGGCGATAGGGTTTGACAGGATAAACACAGAACCATTGTCCCGAAGCTTCCCCAAATCAATGCAAAGGCAACTCGAAATGCAACGGCAGAGCGTTAATGCTATGCGTGTGAGGATAGTGGTGTAAATCGAGGCCATGCAAGAACATCATATCGGGCTGTACTTGGAAAGACGCCTTGGTGTAATGGTACATTCAAATCATAATAGTGCATATCCAAAAGAAATTTGATCAACATGTCAAATGAACCATTACATACCCACGATTTGACTTAAAAATCAATGTGTCAATCAAACCATTGTGTCAAAGATTTTATAAACCAACACCATATTAACAATAGTCAAATGCATAAACGTTTGGTGTTTCGATAGATATGTAACGAGTGGTGTGTTTGAGGTCAAGGAGTTATAACCATGTAAACAAGTAGGTTCGTGATAAACCAAATGATCATTAATAATTTGATGTAATCAACATGAATTTCAACTGTGGGTTTTCACGCTTGCAGTCGTGAAAATGAAAATGAAAAGAAGGTATGCAAAAAGTGAAGAATAATGATATCACTTAAACATTTGTGACGATTAATGAGGGTTTAAAAACCTTGTGTAGGCAGCTTTTAAAAAAAAAGATAGAGATTAATATGGCTTCCAACAATGGTGACACACTGGTAGAAGCAGTTATCTCTGCCAAACGAACAAGTCCAGATTAGGATAATGAGAAAAACTCCAACTCGAAAACAACCAGAAAACTGTTTGAACATCATTATCAATCATAAAAAATTCCAGTTTCAGATTGAGTGTTATTTTAAAAGATGAAAACTGATGACAATCTTAACAAAAGCGAGCCACGATATTAAGGTTAAAATATCCAATACTGTTGACAGAGCCACTACTGCCAGCAAGCATCCATAGCCTCGACAGGGATGCCATTTAACCCACTCCATTATTTGTATCTTTCCAAGAAGTTCCAGATCAGAATGAAGGACATTTAAGGTCAAAAGATTCCATATATGAGAATTTTTATATACCTGACATTGCTTTGCTACCAACGGGCCTGTTCAGTACCCTGACGAAGTTATCGTGGTGTCATGCATGCATTTACCCGCTACCAGTAGACCTTTTCAGTATCCCGACAGGTTTACAAGCACTTATCACAACTCTTTAATGATTTATTTAGTTTTAAATATATTTAATCGAGTGGGGTGACACTGAAAATCGTGATATTTTGGACATATTTTAATAAATTACAGAGCTTGAGAGAATTTTTAACTGTCCTTCATTAAGATCTAGAGATGGTTTATTGATAAACTGACCTTCGAAGGCGGGGAGACATATTTGAGTTGTTCTCTTAAGGAACAGGGACAACGTAAGAAGAAATGGATGATCATGAAAAACTTCAATTACAGATTGAAATCAAGAAACGCCTTTCAAACAACAAGCTTTATTCTTCAGAAGCATATCATAATTGATGTTTAAACATCTTTCAGCAGTTATTTCAGAGGAGGAATTTTTTTTGTTCTCTTTGTCCGAACAGTTCATGATGCAGGTATATGTTTTTCAGAAATAAAAACTGGTAAGCATAAGGGAAAAATAAAAACTAACACATCAAAGAAAAATGAAAAGAAAACAAAGGAAAAATATTTACACATTGTACACAGGGTTTTCATCAAGTGAAATACCTATTTAGAGCTTGGCCATTCACTGGATAGGTGTCTGGCTATCCCTCTAGACTCTGTAATCTAAAAGAGCTAGGACCCAATTTCTCAACAATAAAAAATGGTCCTAGCCATAAGTTCTGAAACTTTGTATGCTCTCCCTTTCCCTCATGTGGTTTGTCCCATTTTAGGACAAGGTCACCTACTTCAAAGTTTCTATCAGAGGCGGAGTTGGAATCAAACCATCTTTTAACCACAAGTTGATGCTGATCCAACTTTCATTTTTCTTGAGCCCTCACTTCCTCTAATTTAACAATGCGTTAATTCGATTCTCCAATGGGGGGCATTCCTCTTCTTGTATTTTCTGTGATAGCTGCAGTGAGGGAAGAAGAATATGTGGTGGCAGAATTGCCTCTCTGTCGTAGATGAGAAAGAAGAGAGAGTTACCCACAACAGTTTTCAGAGTTACTCTCTCAGCCCAGATTGCATTTAACAGTGCATTATGCCAATTTTTATGGTTTTCAGATACCGTTCTCTTGATGATTTTAACCAGATTTTTATTAGTTGATTCTACCAAACTATTACCTTGAGGGTAATAGATGGAAGAATATTTTAATTTAATTCCTTTTTCTAGAGAGAAATCACTCATCTCAAGAGACGAAAAATAGGAAGCGTTATCGAATACTAGACAGTGAGGGATACCAAAACAAGTAATAATATTTGAATTCAAAAAGGCAATTACTTGACTGGTATTTATAGATTTTAATGGGGCAACTTCGGACCACCTAGTGAAGTAATCTGTGGTTGTTATGATAAACTTATTCTACTGTGAGGATAGCGGATTGATTGGGCCTATAATATCAAGACCCCACTGCTGAAAAGGGAAGTCTACTGAAACAGGCTGTAGAGGGAAGGTTGGTTTCTGTATCCATCCAGACGCCTTTTGACAAATAACACACTTGTGACACAAGGCATGAGCATATTTAAAAAGTGTAGTCTAGTAATAACCTGCTCTTAATACTTTATGGGCAGTGGTATCTCCACCAAAATTCCCACCAGCTTCTCCTACGTGCAATTGTAATAAGACCTTTTCTGCTTCATCTTTCTCAAGACAACGCATTAGTACTCCATCAAAATTTTGACGAAACAGAATACCATTAATCAACTGAAAGGAGGCAGATTTCAATCTTAGCGCTCTTCTTTTAGTGGGATACAGGTGACGGGGGGCTTACCCATGTTCAAGACATAATTTTATATCATCATACCAGGGGCTAACAGGGTTTTGTGCATAGTAGATTAAATTTTGGTAGTGTTGTCTTGGGTTGGACATATTATTTTCCTCTTGTTGTCATGTTGCTGAGTCAGCGACTAACTTGCATATCCCTTGACCTCTCACTATTTGTGCTGGGGTGATTTCTATGTCATACTCTTGTAAGGAGGTGACCCAGTTCGCCCTCTTTTAGCCTAGTTGTTTCTGTACTAACAGGTTTCTGACGGCTGGGTAGGGGACGATAATTTTCATCTTGGATTTCAAAAGATAAGATCGGAAGTGCTTTACTTCTTTAAAAATAGCATAGGCTTGTTGATCTACTACTGGGTAATTAAGTTCTACGCCTTTGAAGGCTGAGCTCATAAAGACAATTGAGACTTCATTGTTTTCAACGTTCTTTTGAGTTAGGACAGCAGCGTAGGAGCGGTCAGAAGAAAATGTGTAGAGAGTGAAGTCTTGCGAAAAGTCGGGGCTCATCAGAGAAGGAGCGTCTATTATGGTCTTTTTTATTGAATTAAAATATTGGTTTTCTAAGGGTCCCCAATGATATTGTACGTCCTTTTTCATTAAGTTTTGTAAAGGTCTCACCATTTCTGAAAAAGTGGGGACAAATCTCCTGAGAAAGTTTATCTAGCCTAAGAAAGACTGCATAGACTTTTTTGACGAAGGAGGGGGGAGTTTCGAGATGACTTGAGTCCTTTCAAGGTTGATAATCATTCGTTCACTTGATACAATAAATCCTAATATATTACCTTGTTCTACTACGAAGATAGATTTTTTAGGATTCAAGGAAATATCGTACTTACGACATCGCCATAGAATGGATCTCAAATGAGCTAGATGATCAGCTTTTTTTTTCGAGAATACAGTAACGTCATCCAGGTAAACTACGACAGATTGATTGAGTAAGCCTTGGAAAGTAATATCCATCGCTCTCTGGAAAGTGGCACCAGCATTAATGAGTCCAAAGGGCATTTTCCTATAAGTGTAGGTGCCCCATGGAGTGCGGAAGGTAGTTTTAAGTTAGTTGGGAGGAGACATCAATACTTGGTTATGCCCTGAAAATCCATCCAATAAGGATAATATTTTAGAGTGAGATACATGTTGAAGGATCTGCTCCATGGGTGGGACAGGGTAGTTTTCTTTATCAGACGTTCAATTAAGATTTTGGAAATCGACGCATAGTCATATTTCACCACTCTTCTTTCGGACAGGGACAATATTAGAGACCCATTGCGTGTGCCTAACTAGGAAGATTATCTTAGTGTTCAGGAGTTTATTTAATTCTTTTTTGATGGTCGGTTCGAGTTTTGGGTGCATTTTCCTTAACTTTTGTTGAAAATATAAGGTTTGGGGTTTCATAGGAATAACGTGTTGAATGATGTTAGGATCAAAGGTTTTTAGGTCGTCGTACGTCCAAGAAAAAACATCTTTAAATTCCTTAAACAATTTAATAAATGTCGCTTTCTCTTGTTCAGAACACCCCACCCCTAAATTAATGCACTGTGGATTGTCTTTAATTCCCAAGTTTACTTCTTCATACGTTAAAGAGAAACTATTTTTTTTACAGTTCACTGATTTTTTGAATTTCTCTTGAAGATCATAAAAAAATTCTAATCTAACTACAGATTTGGGGATAGAATTTACCATGTCCAATGAAGATTCAGGAGATCTCGGACCTGGTATTACCATGAAGTCACGAATATTCTCGTCATGAGTACATTCGTCGATCACCGCGCCTTGGAAATTTTCTTCCATATGTAGGAAACTAATAATTTGTTGATCGTCGTCGAAGACTCTCCAATTCGTGATGTTGTCGAGGACGGATGGCCTAAACAACAGTTCGACAGAGAATGCATTTGGGGACAAGCATTCTACGGGAAAGAGTTTCGAAGATACATTAGCTAACAAGTCAGCCTTCGAATTATTCAATCTAGGAATAGAATTTATGTTAAAAGAAGAAAACTTGTTCATCAAATTCCATACCTCAGATTGGTAGCTTTTAAGATGAGGAGATAAACAGTGGATAGAATTTTTTACCTATCTAACCACAATTTCTGAATCGCCAAAGACAGTCAAATTTGGAACGTTCATATCTAATTCTTTTCTGAGGCCTTGCAATAAAGCCTCATATTCTGTTGTGTTGTTTGTGCATTCAAACTCTAACCTACATGCTATCAGGGTTTTGTTACCTGCTGGATCAATAATCATGCAACCCGCACCAACTCCTTCCTTGGATTTTGACACGTCAAAGTAAAGAAACCATATTTGATTTTTGTCGGGTGCATGTGACCATTGGGTGGAAGCTTCTAGTTGCATATATGTCACAATTTCAGACTGTTGCTCCGGGTTAGTGATAGTGGAAGTTTCGGCCATGAAATTATCGAAAAAGGTATCCATCCCTTGTATTTCAGGTTAATCGGCGGAAGGTGTAAATGATTCATTAGGGTCATTTAAATCTGTCACTGTGAACTTTAGGTAACGTTCACGATTTACCTTGATTCTGTTGGGCTTTCCATTCTCGGGTAGCCACAAGTGAGACCAATCTGTTGCGAAATAGCCATGTACCTGTTCTGACTAGTATCTTCTTAAAAACAAACCATAAACTTCTGGAATATTTACAACAATAATATAAATTACTTGATGAACTTTGGGGTTAGACGATAATCTTATAAGCACATTCCTTAATTCGCCTATAACTTTAACACTAGTTCGATCAAGTTGGATGATCTTTAAGGTGGATGGTTAAACTTCAGCATTAATCTTCTGACACACAGACCACAACATTACGTTGGATGACGCTCCTGAATCTACCATACAATTGTGTACGTTCCTATTAAAGATTTCAAAAGTTAACAAAAATGAAGTGGCGTTTCTGCGAGTACTAATGGTGGAAGCTTGTTGCTTTTTACCTGCAGCCTCTAAAACTAATTTATCTACATTTGTTACATTATTTACAGGAAGGTCTCTTTTCTTGTGAAGATCAGAAGTATTCTTAATGGAGGCCTTCTGATGAACTTTGGGGTTGTTCTGAAAACCTTTGTTACTGCTTGGATTGTCGTTTTTTCTATTCTCTGCGATATTCTGTAACATTTTTTATAGAAGAAACGAGAATTTTAATAATTCATAAATAGAAATGTTAGCCCTTAACTTTCTTAGATCTTCAACTAAATCATAATCTAATATTGGGTTCACATTATTCTGTTTAGTCTCAGTTGTTATAGACTGTTTTGGGGGAAAATTCATCGTGTTTTCAGAAGAAGGCTTGTTTGTTGTCTTACTCATAGTATTGTAAGGATGTACTGTCTCGAAATTAGCTTGAAAAATGTTATCCGAGAAGTGTTTGAAAATGTTCAGAGAGGATTCATCTTCTTCTACTGTCTCTTGTTCAGCTACTTCCTCAGGGATCTCAGGAGGCATCAAGTTATCTTGTGCTTCTAGAATCGTTTGAATAGCGAATTGCAGGCTTTCTAGATTTAAGCCTTCTGTATTTGAATTAGGTCAGTTGGTGGGAAAAGGCTTCCTAAACAGGGGTTTGTAAGGCCCTTTGCTCGAAGAAGCTTCTTTGGCTGTCCTTTTCAAATCTATAACTTGATTTGATAGTTTTTGAATGACTTTTTGTAAGTTTTCTAGATCAAAGTTTTCCGATTGCATTTTGTTTTGGGCAGGTCTAGGGAGGATTTCGATTTTCTTTTTGGAAGATGAACTAGTCTCTATTTCGTTGCTAGTAGTGTGTTTTAAGTTGAGGATATCTTTCTCGATCTGACTGGACTCTTCGAAGGCCTCTAACAACGTGGTTTTCTTAGATCTCTTTACCCAAATGGCTATACTTTGATGTAAGGCCTTCGTATAGTATTCTATAATAAGATTCTCAAGAGGCATCGACTCCGTAGGGATTCCGTTATTTAGTGTTAAGAATCTTTGGTTAAAGTCTTTGATTTTATCTTTGGGGTTCATTCTTAAACTAGAAATCTCCATGACTAGAAGTTCTGGGGACTTGTCGTCTCCAAACTTCTCAGGAAAACAAGATTCAAACTTCTCCCATGACACAATGGTATGGGGCTGTTGGGAAAAGTACCAGGTAGAGGCATTGCCTTCGAAGGTGTAGGGAAACAATCTACAGAATACGTCTTCGTGCTCGACATTACGGAGTCTAATGGCTAACATAAACTTTTTGATGTGATCTTCAGCGATTTGTTTAGAGTTCGGGTCAAATTTAGGGAGCCACTTCTCTGGGTGTTTGGGTAAGGGATGTTGAGGCCCAGGTATGGCCACTGCATATTGGTCGAGCCAGGGTCTAGTGGGATTGTTCTCGTTGGCCATTGGTGTGGGTGGTGTTGAAGGATGGGATGAGGAACTACCTTCGTCAGAGGATTCTTCTCCAAAAGAAGAAATGGATGAAGGAGGTGGTGAGGGTGGTATACCAGATCCTTCTGCTACAGGAGTGAGGATTGGATCTGTAGGGTAGAAAGTGAGGTTAGTGCCTCCAAGTTGTTCTCTAATATCAGAGAAATCTAATGGTTGGTCCAAAGGTTGGCTTGGTTGTCTTAAACGAGCAAAGGCATTGTGTGTTCTTATGAGAGATTGGTGGACAATCTCTTGTACGTCACCACCTATAGGATTTGGAGTTATTGGTTCAACTGTGATCCGTAGATCGTCGTTTGATGTGGTTGTTGTTTGAGGGACAATTTTGTCGTTTGAATGAATTCTTGTCACTATAGGTGAGCGGGTAGGTGGTGGAGGACTCTTACGACTACCTCATGCCATTAATAATTTTCAGGCCCTCCTTCTAGTGCCATTTGTTGAAGGGCGAAATTGACCGCTCGTCAACTGGAGGAGTGAATCCGGTCCAAGGTTGTCTAAATAACCCAAGACGTTTGGATTAATCCACTCCGACGGTTTTAGCGGCTCCATTAGCCGGTCTAAGTCCTACGAAAGTAAAAGAAATAAAAGAAATAAAGAAATTAACTAAGTGAAAAACAGCTACTAAAAACTATATACAGTCTAAAATATATTCACAGTTTACTAACTAATAGAATAGTAGTTCTACTTATTAAATATACAATGTATCGATATATTTATATTTCTATTTTATGTACAGTATTCATAAAATGCAAATTTTGATCAAAATCTGCGAAAATCATTATGAATTGACAGCAAAGCTATTGTTCAGTATTTTTTATTTTTTTATAACTTTTATAAACTAGAAATGAAATGACAGTGTATCTAAACTACAGGAAATTCTTATATTAATTAAACTAATAGAATGCCACTAGAAAACTAACTTGTAATGGCATATCCTATGTGTCCTGTGCATAGCATCTACGTTTGTTGTTTGATGAGGCCAACCCACACTAGATTTTTCCAATGCTTCTCGTAAATGTGAAGTAGTAACTCTTTGAATGCTAATGACAGAACAAGTAAGATATGTAACAAACAACAATTTATAATTTGACAAATGATCATATTAAGATAAATCTGAGTATGAAAATTTGCATATAATTGCTCATTGAATAAAGAAAATCAACCTTCTAATCATCAAATGTGAACAGATTAATTGTTGAATTTAAAATGAGAGACATAAAAACATGGACACCATATAAATCCCATCACATCAACCTGTAACAAATTATGATATCTAAAGTAGTCAAAATTTGATTACAAATCGAAATGAGCAAAACTTAAACAAAAATATGATATATTGAAGCTAAAGCTGTGCAAATATCCACTTTCATTCAAGTCTGTGAATCAAAAATCCATAGTTTCTTCTCCCAGGTAGCGATGGTCTTTGTTTGCAAAATCATACATTTATAAATACCACAGGATCAAAACATTTCATGTGGAAATTATCAAATTTGTTCCAAAAATGGTGGGGAATACAATCTCCTAAATTCCCATTTCTATCCAAAACTAACAGCCTAATCTAAACCCATGTAAAGAAATAGCATGTTTAGAGATGCCAATAGTGATCCAATCTCCTTTAGAATTCGTATGTACCTGAAAATGCACAAGAATACATGATTTCAGATTTAATTTTAGTTGTAAAATCAAAAAATTTGAATTTTAGTAACTAGCTACAGAATCTCACGATTATGTAGCTAGTTATTATTATAAACAGAATCGTGTTTTATCAATTCAATCAAAATAGAAATAGATGCAATTTGAGCAAACAAATCTTGTATGATAATTCAAAACAAAAACAAAATCATCTTAAAATTACTTTTAAAATAACATATCTCAGATTCATGGATTTTAATCAAGCTATTTTTGAATTGACAATGGCAGTGGCCGCCTCCACGTTTTCAAAGACAACAGAGCCTGTGGTTTTCTGTATTTTATCATTAGATTGCAATCTGTCATTTTCCTTAGTTAGCACATTCACTCGGTCCTCCAAGGACTTGATCCGAGATTGGAGCAAAGGCATGTCTCTATAATATTGGTTGAGCCACGACTGACATTTGTTGCAGTGTGGCCGAACAGGCTATGTATTCACAGGTGAGGGACTTCTTATTTGATATGTAGGTTCTCTATCGAGTTTGATCTCAGGGAAGTTGGGGTTGTTTCTAAGACATGGTGGGAGGTTCATCACATAGTCATAGGGCTTAACTGAGCAAAGTCCGTGTGAGTATGGATACTCTTCGGTTATAAACCGTTCGATTTCGGAATCGGAATATTCACATAACATAATTGGTTTTTGGTCTATTTTTTCTTTAGGTTTATTACGAGCACACTGTGAAACCTAGCACGTGGCCTTTTTACCCTTGTAATTGATATCACTGTTACCTTTATCCTTTTTCTTTGCAGACTTTTTAACAGGCTAACCACCATCTTTTGGACATGAATCAGGCAGGGTGTCGGGTTGGGTAGTTTCAGGTAGGTCGAGGGTTCAACAGAGGGCAAGAGCGAAGGAGGGGGAATGACAGGCCTGACAAGGGTTTCTGTAACAACGGATTTGTCAACTTGTCCTATTTTAGGACTAGCAAAACCATTCCTTAACAAGAAAGCATCCCAACAATAACCATTCAACTTCAACTGATGAACCATAATAATTTTAATTTAATAGTGGTGGAAGAGGTTGGAGTTGGATTTCTCCCTTTTGAAACACTTAGCCATTTTGTATAAACTCCGAAGGAGAAAATATGGCATGTTTAAAGGAAAATCGATAAAACTCATGAGAAAATGCAAGTGGTATAAGAAAACTAAACTGCATCTACCCTCACATGTAATGAACTGCTTGATAATAGCTAACAAATCGTTCCATCTAGGTTTTAGAGTTGTAACAGGCATACCTTTGTCGCAACTGTTAATCTTCCTTGAGGTAAACAATAGTGACTAGGGAACTTCATGAACCTTTGAGTTTTTAAACCATTTTTGTCCCACGACTGGCAGACCAGTGGCTGAGCTAATGAAATATTCGTGTAACTCGAGCTGGATGTCCCTAATTTTGGCTTTGCAGCCATCGAATGTTAGCGTGAATTGTTGAGCAACTGCCAGGTTAAAACCCTCAAACTTCTCAAAAAAGACCCGCCAACCATTCCTCTCTAAGTCGTCTCAAGAATTATCAAACAACAACAAAGTTTGGACACCATTGGGTTCGATTCTCACTACAAGAGCCATAGCTAATAGCACAAAATCAACAGGGTTATCGGTGATAGGGTTTGATAGGATAGACACAGAGCCATTGTACTAAAGCTTCCACAACACAATGCAAAGGAAATCAAAATGCAAGGGCGAGCGTTAATACTATGCGTGCGAGGATAGTGGTGTAAATCGAGGCCATGCAAGAACATAATATCGGGTTGTACATGGAACGGTTACGTAGGCACACCCATAGGCATGTCCACTCACAGGATCTTCTTCTCTCATGGCCCAAAGAACCCAAATGTTCCTCTATTTCCCTATCGGGAAATCCGCACCCACAGAGCTATCGTTCGATCCCCTTTCTTTGCTTATCGAGGAATCGGACTTCGCGACTTCGCTATCTCAAAGGTTGATCATTGGGCTCTCGAATCCCCGAGACTCGATGGCCAGTCAAGGATGACTTTTCTCTTTCCTCTATTGGAAATTTCCCTATCGCGATTTCGTTACTCACGATACCAAGCAACTCGTCTTACCGACTCCCAATACCTGATACGCTGAAACTTCGACGTGTACGTGCGAGTTGACTTTTCCACTTCCCGTCACTTCTATCAGGATTTTGGACTTCGCGGGATTGTGAATCCTAACGCCCAATGTTTTGGGACTTTACTTTCCCCGAACTCCAATACAGTGTGCCACCTTTCCTCCACTAACTTCCTGTGGCCCTTCACACTACCCTTCGACTGTCGTGATATCGCGTATTGTGATATCGCGATTCTTGTTGCAATAATTTGGAGCTTTGACTCATGAAACCCAGATCCACGATATGCGTGTGAATCCAACAACCCTTGTGGTCCTGATCAATGGCTCCACACCTCCTGAGGTTGGAACCTTTTGGGAATATGTTTCTGTATCTTCCCTGCACCTTTTCCAAGATCTAACGGCTTACGCTGATTCGTGAATTCTCCTCGGGGAATTCCGACCGTCCGTTCTTTCCTAATGAATTCTGTGAAATGAATCAAGTACTTTCTCCAAGAAGACTTGTTCACCTGCGCACAACCCTGCAGCGCCGACTTGAATACTCCAACCACAACTTCTCTGTGCAATCCTTCGACGAATTTGATGACTCTATACTTCCTGAGCTTCTCCACGACTTCAAGTCTTTATAAAGAAAACCCTCTTGCACGCACTCCTTGCGGAAAACCTTCAACACATCTAAGTGTTGAAGTCCCTCAGATCTGTGCACCCCTACAGCGTCCCTGTACCCAACTGCACCTTTGAGGAAATGAGAACAAAATCTATCTCTATTTGAACCCATTTGTCAATGCACTCCTTGCGGACAATTCGACTGCACTCCTTGTAGGAATTCTATGGCTCAAATAGAGAAACAATTGAAACTCATTCCATCTCCCTCTCAGACTTCAATTCATACATGAAATCACATACATAGCATATAAAAGAAAATGTATGACAGGAAATAAACATTCATGAGCATAATGTCAATACACAGAGAACAAACACAAAAACCATCAATCTCTTCTATTAATTCAAGTATCTGTACATGGGTGTTCTTACACAGCTCTCCGCATGCTCTTACTCTAATGCTCCAGAATTCTCAATCTATTCCTAAATAATGTTACAATGCAGAATGAGGGTGTCTATATCCGTTCTCCCTCCAGTTCCTAAATTGTCAAATATAGAATTAAAATCCTATCTACCTGCATCAACTATATTAAATGTCAGTTATCTACTAAAGGGCGAGAGCTATCCGCTCAAGATCCATTTACAATATAAAAAGTGTCCTGCATTAAATTTTTACATTAATGTTTGTGCAACAGTTCCAAAGTGTTTTCAAAATTTGTGCTGGCTTGTCTAGCTGTCTTCCGCTTCTGCACTGGCTCGCTTGATGAGTCGATGATGCTCTTGCATCATACTCCTCGAATTGAAAACTTTAATGGGATCCTGTCCATGAGCTCCTGCACGGTCTGTCCATGTTTTTGAATTTCTACCTCAGTCTCCCAGCTGGCATCTTCAACTAGATGATTCTTCCACTTGACCAGATACTCATAGTATTATTTCCTCCTGATCTTCTTACCCACTCTCTTGTCCAGTATGCATTCCATCTACAGCTTCCCTGCAACTGGCATCTTCTTTGTCCACTGGATCACTGGCTCCTCTGTTCCAGTCTCTTCTTCTCCAATCTTGTATGGGTATAAATTTTCAATATTGAATATCGAAGATATTCTGGTCCCATCCGGTAACTCGATCTCATAATCATTTTCTCCCAATCTCTTCAAGACCTTACATGGCCCGATTTTCTTCAATTTCAATTTATTGTATGTTCCCCTCATGAACCTTTCTTTCCTTAAATGTGCCAGAACTAGATCACCAACCTCAAAATGAAGTTGTCTTCTATGTTGATCTGCTCTGCGCTTGTACTCCTGGCTTGATTCCAACAATCGGTTCTTCACCTGGCTGTGAAGTTCCTTCATCGCTTCAGCGAATTCTTTGGCACTTGCGCTCCTAGTCGCAGTCTGTTCTGAATCCCTCAGTTCAGAAACTCCTCTCGGTTGCCTTCCATATATGATCTGAAATGGACTCTGCCCTGTGCTCCGATTCACCGAGTCATTGTATGCAAACTCTGCCTAGGGTAATATGCTATCCCACTGGCTGTGGTGCTCTGTCACTAAGCTTCTCAGCAAGTCTCCCAGACTTCTATTGACCACTTTTGTTTGTCCATCCGTCTGAGGATGATAAGCCAAACTAAACATCAAATTAGTCCCCATCTTCTTCCATAAGGTCCTCGAAAAATGGCCTATGAATTTCGTGTCTTTGTCCAAAACTATACTTTTCGGCAACCCATGAAGTCGAATGACCTCTTTGAAAAACAGATTTGCGATGTCAGTCGGATCACTGGTCTTCTGGCATGGAATGAAGTGTGCCATCTTAGAAAACCTATCCACTACCATGAAGATCGAATCAAGTCCTCTTTGCGTCCTTGGCAATACCAATACGAAATCCATGTTGATTTCATCCCACGGCCTCTCAGGTATGGGAAATGGCTAATAGAGTCCTACATTATGCTTTCTTCCCTTGGAATGCTGGAAAAATATACATCTTTCAACGAATATCTTGACATCTTCTCGCATTCCTGGCCAAAAATATGACTCATTCAATTTTGCGAACGTCTTGTCATGGCCAAAATGTCCTGCCAATCCTCCACTGTGTTTCTCCTTCAGGAGATTCTCCCTCATGGAGCAATTTGGAATGCACAGTTGATTATCTATGAACAACAATCCTTCCTGGATCATATAGTCCATCCATTGGCTTCTATCTTTGAGAACTGGATTCTCAGCTGCTTCATACGCCTCTCCAAAATCTGGATCTACTGTGTACATGTCCCTGAGATCATCAAAACCCAATGTTTTGACTCAAAACTCCTGCAACAACAAACACTTCCTGCTCAAAGAATCAACCACTTTGTTAGCAGTACCCGAAATATGTTTAATCACAAACATAAAATTATGCATATACTCTACCCATTTTACATGTCTCTGATTCAACTTCTCATGTTGAGTCACAAACTGCAGTGCATGATTGTCACTATACAAAACAAATTCTTTCAGGATCATGTAATGCCTCCATTTATTCAACGCTTGTATGATAGCATAAAATTCTTTATCATACGTGGAGTATTTCACCTTTTCCTCATTTAGCTTCTCACTAAAGTACGCGATTGGCTTGTCTTCTTGACTTAAGACTGCCCCAATTGCATATCCACTTGCATTACATTTCACCTGAAATGTCTTCAGGAAATCCAGCAACACCAACACTGGTTGTTCCGTAATCTTCCGTTTCAATAGATTGAAACTTTTTTCAGCCTCTGTTGTCCAGTGAAAAGACTTATGACGCTTCTTCACTGTATCCATCATTGCTGCGCTAATCCCACTGAAATTCCTGATGAACTTCTGGTAGAAACTAGCTAACCCGTGAAAACTTCTCACCTCAAAAATATTCTTCGGTGATGGCCAATTCTTGATTACTTCCACCTTATCTGGATCCATTCTTAATTCATTCACCGAAATAACAAAACCCAGATAAATGAGCTCTGTCTTCATGAATGAGGATTTCTTCATGTTAATCAACAACTTTTCCCGCTGTAGCTTCTGCATCACTGTAGCTAAATGCTTCAGATGTTCTGCCACTGATTTACTATAAATCAGTATGTCATCCAAATACATAATGACGAACTTCCCGATGAACTCCCTTAGGACTTCATTCATCAACCTCATGAAGGTACTTGGCGCGTTTGTTAAGCCAAATGGCATAACAAGCCATTCATACAAACCTTCCTTTGTCTTGAATGTTGTCTTCCATTCATCGCCTTCCCTCATGTGAATCTGGTGATATCCGCTTTTTAGATCAATCTTTGATAAATACCTTGCCCCACTCAGGCAATCCATCAGATCATCCATCCTCGGTAATGGAAACATGTACCTGATGGTTATCTTATTAATCGCTCTTGAGTCGGTGCACATCCTCCAGCCTCCATCTTTTTTCGGACTGAGTACTGTTGGAACAACACATGGACTGAAGCTTTCTCTGACCAATCCCTTGTCCAACAAATCCTGGACCTACTTCTTAACCTCTTCATTCTCCTGCAGTGTCAATTTGTACACGGATTTATTTGGAAAACTAGCTCTCGGTATGAGGTCTATATGATGACTCACACTCCTCATCAGTGGAAACGAATGAGGTAATTCGTCCACTATGATGTCAGCGAACTCCTCCAGCAGTTCCTGAACTTCATCCGGTAAATCATCCACTCTCGTACTAGTCAGAACAATCCTCGGCTTCCTGACCACAAAGAATTGTGGATCTTCCTTCGTCTCAGCCTCGATAAGAAGCTCCTTCCCACTCATGAGAAGTACTGTGTTTCTTACTTCCGGCTTCACCTCCTTATCCTTTATCGGAAGCAACATGTGTGTCCTCCCATTCTTCTCTAGGGTGTATGTGTTCATTCGCCCATCATGAATCACATTTCTGTCATA
>SNQJ01S0023282.1:171561-197210 GCA_010110895.2 Picea sitchensis | reverse complement strand
AATGGAGAGCTTCTTGTGGGAATATATTTTGGAGTATTGATGGAGAGCTTCTTGTGAGAGATTCTTGAGCATTTTTGGTGTGGAACACTTGAGGATATTGAAGATATATAGGTGAATGAGGTAACCAATGATATCTAAGCTGAAATTCTGAGGAAAGTGAAGAAAAGAAGGCCAAAATGCAAGGAAAGATAAATTCTTTTGATGGTGCTTTCTAAGGTATGTTATTTACAGGTCATCTCACCATTTTCGCTGTAACGTTTTTTATATAATGACTAAAATCCTGAAATTTCTATGAAAGTGAGACAACATAGGCAATTATCTGTGGTTAAAAATGTAGCTTGTGGGTCTTTCTAGTTTTGGAGGTACACTCCGTGGAAAATAGGGTTTGTGGCTAGCCCTGAAACTAGTCAAAATCAGGTGTTTCGGGTAAACACGTCATAAATTCTTCATAACAGATCCAATTTAAGTGAGACAAAATGTGTTGGTTAGGGTATAGCCTATAGTATTCTCTGTAATATTTTCATATGATTTCATTAAACATTTTTTGTGAGGCACACTCTACAAGGTCGCTCTCTAGAATAAGCCAGAATTCAGCAAGGTATGTCATTTTTGCTTTAACTCCTTTTCTGAAAGGTTCCAAGTAGTGACACTTGGAGGAGTTGATTAAAACACACTGAAGAACATTTTGTATCAGTTTCATATATTTATTCAGTAGAGGTACAAAGTTATGATTATTTCAAGTTAGTGTTGACTAATCCAAAACTAGTGATGCTTGAGATAAGCAGTTGATGAGTTGGCACATACATGAGGTGTATAGTTGATGATGTTGGTACATATTGATGAGTCATTGTTGATGAGTAGTTGACACATGATTGGAATATACTTGGTACATGGTTAGATGCACTTGTTTATGGTACAGGTTGATTACAGGTTGCTTGGCACAGGTTGGTGCATGGTTGATGCTCTTGTTTATGGTACATATTGATATCTGTTGAGGATTGTTGCCTCATCTTATTTGGTGTTGAGAATGTAATATGAGTCTTTGATATAGATATGGTGCTCTTGTAGAGTTGTAATCTATACAGTTGTTGCTTAAAAAAACCCGTATTAAAGTCCATAATAAAAAGAAAAATTGTACATACATCTTGTGTTCCTTGTGGAGATGATTTGTTGATGATATATTGCTGATATATGTTGCTGATATGTATTCACATCTAACTGATTATTAATGAAAACAATGAGTAATGAGTAAATGTCAAATTCTAACTAATGAGTTTTATGTAAGAGGGAAGTTTTGGGAAAAAGATCCCCACACTCATTCACCCCCCCCTCTAAGTGTGGTAGGTGTGTCCAACACTAACTTACCCAAACGGGGCCCACATGACTTTTGGCGCTTCATCTCCTATGGTTAGGTTTTTGGATGTCTATGGTTTTTGAAATTCCTGTTTATTTTAAAAATGCCTTCAGATCCTCATTGTAATCATCTTCTTGCAAATGAGCACATCCATGACCTCTCTTCTCAGTGATAAGTCACCACCATTCCAACAAGCTTTTTTTTCGTTGCATTTTACAGTTTCATCTTATTTCCTTATTGAATAGAAAGCCAGTTTTACTTTATCTATGTTATTCTATGTTAAGCATATTTTAATAATTTGTATTCATTTAATTATGCTCATAAAATCTTGATCACTTATGTAATGGATAAGGTGAATAGAGTCTTAATTATCCAATATGAATACAAGGATCCTTGTGTATTATTACAAACCTTGTGTTATGATTTGTTACTTCAAAATGATTTGTTACTTCAAAATTATATGCTTGATTCTAGGGCTTCTGCCAATCTGATGTGTCTAAAGTTCATGAATAAATTAATATTTAGGACTAGAAGAATTTATAGAAATGTTTTTGGATTTGATTTCAAATCTATCAAAGTATATGGTGAGATTAAATACCTTAAGGTATGCCTTGCTACTTATCAGGAGGCTTCTCTTTCAATGGATGTTATAGTCATTGATGTGGCTGATGCTTGGGGAATTACATTGTCTAGAAAATGGGATGAAACTTTGGGTGGTATTCTATAGATGAATTTATCCTATGCAACCATAACAATTGGATATGGAAGCGATGTTACTTTGTATAACCATATTGTGACTAGAAACCAACTAAAATATACTAGAAACAAAAATAATTGGAGTGAGAATGGATTAGAAATAAAAGAGGTATGTAATGAACCTTATGATACTTGTGAATAATTAATAGATTCTGATATTTATCCTCATCCTTCTCAATATTTATCCATCCTTCCATGTTCACATGAATATTGTATTGATGATGTCAATGACACGGTATTCCCCAAAAGGGAAGATTATAGAGAGAAATGTATGGAGTATGAAGACAAAGATCTAGGCTCTCTTACAATTTTAAACCAAGTTAATGAAGTAACCTTACATTTATGTGAAGATGATTGGAATATAATTTCCCTAATTAAGTCCAACCCTCCTACTTCATATCAAGGAAATAATATTCAAGAAGATAAAGGAATAGGTGACCTTAAGGTAATATGGGAGGTTTTCAATAAGGAAAAATAGTACTTATGTGGGGCAAGAGAAAGGGAAAGTTAAATATACAAAATAAAATTGATTTCTTATGGGATGGACCTTACATGATTCCCTACTACATATGATGTTTAATTCCAACAAATATTTTCGACGGTACAAATAAAATCAATAGTGTTGTTGAAAATTACTAAGTAATATCAAAATTTCATCATTTGTTTTCTTGTTTCCTCGACAGTCGTCGGTATTTTGACTGCATCCAATAATCATCAGAATTTTGACTCATATTCAATGGTTTTCAATAAACATGTCCTCCAAACTTCTAGGTACACATGACACCCCATCGTCAAATGTACATGGTAGAGGTGTGTCTATAAAACCATGATCTATAAAAACTAACTTAGGACCTATAAATACATGTAAATTTATTTATGATCGAGTTATGTAATTGACCTATGGGTTGAGGTTGTCCCCACGGACAACATATAAACATATAAGGTTGTAAGTAGAATGATATGAAGGCAAAGGCATGTCAGAGATATATTAGGAGGAATCTTCGGAGAGAAAAAAGGTGTGGAATATTTATTTCACTTTGCCCAATTTTTTAATGGAGACTATAAATATGATGTATTCCATGTAAATATCTTACTATTATGAAAAATTAATGGAATATCAATATATTGTTTACTCATTCTTTTCTTATATGTGATGCTCGTTGTGATTTTTAGTGTTTATCTGCAATATTTAAGAGATCTTTAATGCATCTTTATAATAATATTTTAATCTACCTATAGGAAATTTGGAAGGTATGGATAAGAGGGGGGAATTGAAGGGTGGTTAGTTTTAAATTAAGGGGAACTAGGGCTCCAAGAAGAGTCAATAATTCCATTTATTTCACTCAAAACAAATCTATGAATGAGGTTTTGTTTTGTAAATAGTTGACAATGGAAAGAGTCATTAATGTGGATAGTACCCCTATTAAGGGTTCATTATGATCTATATAACCTTTAATTCTTGGGGATCAACCATCCCTTTCAAAATTTTAGAGTTGAAAAAGGTTATTGATGTGAATAAACCTGACATCCTCCTCCTATAGGAGATAATGTCAAATGAGGATAAAATAGTTAGAGATATAAGAAGACTGCTTGAAGGTTGGGAGTTTAAATTCATTGATGCTAGAGGAAGGTGTGTGGGTCTCATTAGAAATACTATACNCCTGGTGCAGGGTCAATTACCGCCTTCTATCTGTATTCAGGGGAGTTCTTCCAGGGCTGGTGGCTTCTCTGTGGGCCTCGACAGAGATGGCCTGCCTGCGCTCGCCACCCGCAACCGCTCTCAAGTTGGTCCCATTTTAACTCTGCTCTGCACTTAACTGGCATTTGCGTTGGGATAATGGTCAGGAAACGAGGAACACCTCGTCGGGGTTCTGTCTGGGAAGCGCACAAGGCGCAGAGGCGCCAGGAGGATGAGCTCGAACGGGCCTTGGCTCTGGCCTCTTCCATCCTCAGGAAGAAGGCATGGATTGAGGGAAGAGCGGCGCTCAATACCATTGTCGAGCAAGATGCTGGCTGCAGTAAGACGAAGAAGGAGACCGAGCCCGCATATTGGTTTTCTGGCTGTGTTGTGGAGGAGGACCTGTCATTTGGGGACCTAATGTGTAATGAGAAGCCAAGCACCAGGGAGACGCCCACCAGGCAAGATAACAATAGTGCCCCAATTAAGGTCGACAACCTCCCTGGTTGCATGGTGGAAGAAATTCCATGGTTAAGCGACCTACAGGCCATAGATGCTGAGCATTTGGAGAAGCTGGCGACAGGAGAGACGACAACGGCTGACATTGGCAAAGATGGGGATCGAAGGACTGCTCCTCCCAGTGTCCCGGGTGGCGGAACGCATGGTCCCCTCCTCAGCGATGAACACCTGGCCTTGGTGTTCGAGCTCCGTAGCCACATCGCGGACTTGGAACACAGGGCTCTCATCATGGGCCAGTGTATTGATTTGCTCCTCGATGCGCTCTCCGGGGCCCCAGTTCAGCGTAAGTGCCCCATGTGCATGCAGAGTTTTGCTATTTCGACGGGTGCTGGAGGGAGCGACACGTCACCGGGTGACTAGGCTGCCCTGTTCTCCAGGTTCTTGTTTTTATGTGTTAACTGCTATAGGTTTCTTTGGAACATTAGCATCTGTCCTGGTTTCCTACGTGTAGGACAGATGTCTTTTTTCTTAATATATTACTGTATAAACTGCTAGATGTTTCCCAATAATGATGGTTTCCGGTTACCGGCAACATTTTTTGGTGACTGTAGCTCTGAAGTTGTTTACTCTGTCAAAGTTTTGAGATAATATATAATAGCAGGTACTACACTTTTTTTATTTAAAAAAAATAAAATAATACTCTATATTTATTTTTTTATTTTTTTCAGACATAAAGACTCTGCTATCCAAAAATATGCAAGAGATTCCTAGTAAAACCCTAGAAATGCACGACTTGTTTGTAAAATGTAAGTGAAGGTTATATCATAACTTAGATTTGATTTGTGCAAGTTGTTAGGGGTGTATCTTATCATGTTAGACCTGTTCTTGTTGTTAATTTTACAATTGCAATTTTAAAATGGTTGTTGTGCAAAAGAGACAAAGTTTTTCTTGTAAATTGGAAGGTTAATACTATACTAAGTGAAAAAATTAAAATGCATTCCCAATCTTCCTTGTAGTAGCTAAAATTGTTTTATATGTTTTAATATTGAGATATCTATATTTTATATTTACCTATGTCATCTAAAGTCAAATTTAAGAATGCAAGGGGTTGATTTCATGCACCTAGATTTGGGATTTCATGTAAATTTGAAGGAAAAACTTAGAGTAAAATGCACACCCTACTCTGAATTTTGAACCAAATTGAGAGTTTCAAATTGAATAATGTGTAATTTGTGATTCTACACATGTCTATAACCTTATATTTTCATTTTCTTACAAAACAATACCTAATGGTCATAACAACTTAAAAATGCCTTGTAAAAACAAAGAGCCAAATTGTTAAAGTTGGTTGTATGAAACTGCATGACCAAAGTTGGATATGTTGGGGAATAGGGTGGAACCTGTTAAAAGAAAAAAAAATCTATAGATAATCAAAGAGAGAATAAAATTTTGAGGACAAAGGTGGTGTCTAAAGACACCATTACAACACTTCAACACAATGCACTGTGATTAGAATGTCACAATGCATATTGAAAATTGATATTTCCATGATAATAATGACCCATGGGGTGTTCTATTTATATCCTCAATATATAACCAACTTCCATGAAATCGAGAGGATCGTTTTGTAATGTCCCCAACTACCCAATATAGGAAACGACACAACAATTCTACTTTGTTACCTAACTGTAACATACCCAACCACCCACAGGACGTGAATGCCATGCCAAGAACACACCTCTTGGCTGATTTAGAATCTCTGATAACAATTAATTAATAAAGAATCATGAAATAGATACATGCAATGATCAAGATTCATAACAAAACATAAAATACATGCACATTATACCATGCACAACATTAACTAGCAAGCATGCATATTATAGGTACAATCTCATGTATAATAATTTAATACGCATCGGAAATAAATACACAAGAAAAAGAAACCATAAAAAAGAGCACTTATCTTTTATAAAATAATACACCAATTGGCTGCAAACCAAGGACATTCCACCCAACCTTAGACACTATTGTTCCAAATCTCATCAATAATGTCACACCTGAGCCAAGGCTATGAATCCACAAGGATGGTTCCAGAGTGCTACAAGCTTCTCCAACACTCACAACAATCCAAATACCCAGATCTCTTCTACCCATCCTTCACTACCCAAGAGAATGGACCTCCACCCTTCTCTGCCACACAGTCCCTCATACAGTCCCTCTCATTACAAGGCTCAAGTAAATCTAATCCATAATCTCCATGATGGTACTCTCCAGACTCACAACCATGATCAAAGATGAACACAAACCAAGCATCTCATACATGCAGGACTCCAATCATGGATGGATTACACCAACAATCTCTACAACCGACAACTGTGGTTGTTATTCAACAATTTGTCTTCCTTTCCCAAGCCAATACACAAAAATGAGGAAAGGTGAGTGAGTGAAAGAATGAATGGAGTACATACTCTATGAAAGAAGATGAACAATTAACAAATTAGGTGAATAAATGTGTGATCCGACCAACAAGAACACCAAAATGGGGATGGGAATGAGAGTGAGTGAATGACCAAAATGAATGAGAGAATTATCCAAGCAGGGAACCCCTTCCACATACCAGGGATGGGTTTTTGTAACTCATGGGGATCTAGAAACTCTTGGATTTCCCCAAATATCTCATGTAACTAATTACCCCCCCACATTACACAAAATGGGTAATATAAATTAAATAAGAAATTATCCCCTCATGCCCCCTCTCTTATGGAATCAGAGCCCCCTATAACTCTAGTCCTTGTCGGTCTATCAATCATCGATGTATTTATTATTAATAATGATCAGAACATTAAATTTATTAGGCACACTGGCCTTTTCATAATTGTTAGGGCACTCTGGACTCTCAACAATGTAATAATACATTATGTAATGTGGGGGATAAAAAGCTGAGGTGTTACATCCCCTCCCCATTATTTTGGCACTATCCCCAGTGCATATACAAAACATGAATCAAAATTCCAAAATTCATTAAAAAATCTATGGGTAATCTACCTGCATGGCATCTTCATTCTCCCATGTAGCATCTTCGGGACCATAGTAGGTCCATTGAACATTTACCATCTCTATAACTCGATTCTGGAGCATCTTGAATTTTTTGTCTAATATTCGCACTGACTAGACCTAAAAGTATCCCCCTGTCTCTACCTAAATCAGATGCCAATCAATAACATGGTTAGGATAATGTACATATTTCTTTATCAAAGATAAATGCAATAAATTATTCACATTCATGGAAACAAGCAATGCAAGCATATATGCAACTGGCTCTATTCTGTCCAATATCTCAAATGCAACACAGAATCTGGCTTCCATTTTTGTACAACTACCCAAATTCAAGGAGCTCTTCTTGGGCTTTAATTTCAAAATAACATGATCTCTTACTTTAAATTCTCTTGCTATCCTATTCTAGTCACCATAAACCTTCTTTTTATCTTGAGCTTCCTTTAAATTCTACTTAATCTTAAGCATATGGTCTTCCATTTCCTTGAGTAACTCTGGTCTAAGTACCACTCTATATGTTGGGTTGTCCCAGCTTACTGTAGTACTACATTTTCTACCATACAAGGCTTCAAATGCGCTCATCTTCAATGAATATTGATATCCATTATTATAGGAAAACATGACCAAGTGCAAGTAATGTTCCCACTTAGATGGATTATCCATCACATACATTCTTAACATGTCTTCAATTACTCGGTTGACCCTTTTTGTCTGCCCATCTGACTATGGATGGTATGTTGTGCTAAAGTTCATATTTGTACCAAATCCTTTAAATAATCCCTTCCATAAATTTGAAGTAAACTTAGTGTCTCTTTTTGAGAATGTAACATCCCCGACCACCCATGTCGGGCCATGCTATTCCAAAAAACTCTTTCATTCTCGTCTTAGCATAGTGTAACGTACCCAACATCCAATTGAGCTATGCCACATAAATTTTTTGAATTGCATGCAATTAAAACATATACACACAGAACTCTTGTGAAATTTTATATGCAAAACGTAAACATACAAATACATTCTATGAATGCACGGATTCATACTGAAATAACAGTAAACATATACATGCAACATACACAGGAAATACCCATAAATATAAAGACAGTTATAAACCACACATAGGATAAACCCATAAAAATAAACATGTAAATAATAATGCAACATGTAAATTATCACACAATTGACACTTATCTTGGTAAGAATATCACCAACTGTGTGCAGACCTTCCATGAACCTCCTAGACTTAGACCACACTGCTCATCACTCTCAGTAGGGGGTCACCCCCAAGCTGGGACTAAACTACACCTGGGTAAAGGGATTCCTAACCAGGATAATGGATCATAGACAATAGGAAATACTTCGCCAGAGGTGCCAACTCAAACTAACAACCTACAGTCTCTCATTCCCCACATGTTTGTCCCACCTCAAGAAGTGTGCCCCTTCTCTGCTCAACATTCCTTTGGCTACCCCACTTCCCTTCCAGAGCTTCAACAACAAGCTGGAAAGGAAGTCTCAGAGCCTTGTATCTCTAGTTTAGTACCTTTAGGAAATCTATTCCCAAAAATTCTCTGCCCTAGAGATAAATTGCTCATGGCCTTGACAACCCGCCTCTTCAATATCCCACGGGCCTGAAAACCTGCTTCTTCGACCCATCTCCCAAGATAACCAGGTACACAAATAGGTATGAGGATGGATATAGGTTCAGGTATAGTGACATGAAGGTACAGAGGACAACTGACTGAGTGAGTGAATGCTCCTAGAATGATTGAATGGATGATTGAATGATGGAAGGAAATTGGAAAATGAACTAAGTCCAAACTATATGTATGCATCTTCCCAAATTGAAACTTGTCATGTTGGGAGCTACTTTGGCCCACTTGTCCCCATCCTTAGAACTTAGGATAAAATAATTTTCCATACTTTATGATTTAATGAATATTAATATAATATTACTTTTTGGCTTAAGCTCCCTAGCGTATCCCTTTTTCTTAACTTTTATCCCTCCATTTCCCTAACTAGTGGAGTTTAGTCCCCCATACTCTTTTATCATGGTCGGTCTACGCGCAGTGATGTATTTTATATTAATGATGAGACATATAAAAAAATAGGCTCGTTGGCCTTTAACATCTAGGTTCTCCGACCTAATCATCACATAAGCCTTTTGGCTTATAATAAACTAGCTCACCAGCCTATAAAACACAACATATACATAAAGGCTCCTTGGCCTCCAAATTGTGCACACTTAAGTTTGTTGCACACGATATCCTAGAATGTGCCCATTTCATCATTTTACTACGCAATACATGTGCGCACTATACCATGGAAGATATAAAATGTATAAAACAACTCACCAAATTAAGTACATTATTACATTTACAATTGGGGTTCAGCCTAGGGATATTACAGAGACAGTTATCCTAATATCCCATGAAACCTAGCAATCTCCCTCATGTAAATTTCTGCAATATTAGTTGTTGTATGAGTTGTTTTTACAGGAACAAAATGAGAAGCCTTTGTCAATTTATCAACCACTACAATGATTGACTCATTTTTCCTTTCCGTTATAAAGTCAAGGGTTATCACCTCCAATTTCTTCTCTGTAATTGGCAATGGTTGTAGCAAACCCATTGGGTGTCTATGCTAAGCCTTTACTTTCTGACATTCCATATATTTGGTAATGTAATAAACAACATCCTTTTTCATTTTCAACCAAAATAATTGGCTTCTTACTGCTAATTGTTTTCTAGTAACCGGGATGTCCAACATATGGAACATTATGCATTTATTTTAATACAAATTTCCTAAGTTCTCTAGAACTATGAACATAAATTATATTTTTATGCATAGGTAGTCCATCTTCCTTTATCTCATACTCTTTCACTTTTTGATGTACATCTCCTTGCTGTAAGATTTCCTTTACCTGTAGGTAATGTTTATATGTAACAACAACGTCTAAAATTCTTCTCTTTAAGTCTGACTGATCCATGCTGACATATGTAGCGTGCATGAGATGCACTCTTCTAGTAAGTGCATCGAAAACTTTATTTTCTTTTCCTTTGATATGATTGATATCAAAGTCGTATTCACTTAAAAATTCCATCCATCTTGTTTTCCTGGAATTCAAACTTGGTTGTTCAAAAAGATACTTCACACCACTGTGGTCTATTCTTAATTTGAATATATTTCCCATGAGATAATGCCTCCACATATTCAATGCATGAACAATGGAAGCAAGCTCAAAGTCATGTGTAGCATAATTCCTCTGATGTTCCTTAAGCTTTATGGAATCATAAAAAATGACATGTCCATTTTGAGTGAGGAATCCACCAAGTCCTTCCTTGCACGCATCTATACATACCACAAAATTCTCATTTGGGTTAGCAATCTTCAAAATAGGTGCACTAGTAAGTAATTCCTTTAACGGATTAAAATTTTATTCACATTTTGTTGTCCATTCAACTTTAATTCCCTTCTTTTGCAAAGAAGTGATGGGATGAGAAATATTAGAGAACCTTGATAAAAATATTTTTTAGTAACGATCTAACCCCATAAAATATCTTACTTATGGAACATTCCTAGGTGTTGGCCATCGTCTAATGGCTTCAATATTCTTAGGATCTACTTCTATACCATGTTCTGAAATAATGTTCCCCAAGTAATGGATATGTTCTTTATAAATTGAGCACTTACTCAACTTGGAATAAAACTGATGTTCCCTCAACACTTGAAATACCAATATTAGGTGATGTTCATGCTCCTCCTCATACTTAGAATAGACAAGTATGCCATCCAGGAATACTATGACAAACTTATCCAAGTAATTTCTGAATATGACATTCATTAAGCACATAAACACAACTGGTGCATTGGAAAATCCAAATGGCACCACTACAAACTCATAATGCCCATACCTGGTTCTAAAGGTTGTCTTATGGATTCCTTCTTCCTTGATTCTCACTTGATGGTATCCTGATCTCAAGTCTATCTTTGAAAATATATTTTCTCCTCTTATTTGATCAAAGAGGTCAACAATTCTAGGTAGAGGATACTTATTCTTTATAGTATACTTATTCAGCTGTCAAAAGTGAATACACAACCTCAAGGTTCCATACTTCTTTTTGAAAAAGAGTACTGGTGCTCCCTAAGGTGAAACACTTGGATGTATGTACCCTTTCTTCAACAATTCCTCCAACTGCATTTGTAATTCTTAAAAATCAGGCATAGTTATTATGTGAGGTGTTTCTTGACACTGTGGTAGATCCTAGCACTATATCAATATAGAAATCTATTTCCCTTTTTGGTGGAAACCCTGGTATTTCTTGGAATACATCCTCATATTCTTGTAGTATCAAGAAATATTCAAGTCTTAGCCCCTTTGTATCTTTTGGCTCCTCCACATGGGATGCATACAATTTAAATCCTTTTCTGAAACATCTCTTCAACTGTAAGGATGAAATCTTCCTTATAGAGATGGGTCTTGGAACTCCTTTCATAGTGCTCTATTTTCCATCTCCATCAAGACATGTAAATGTCTTTCTATGACAATATAGGAAAAAATGATGCTTTTCCAACCAATCCATTCCAATTAGAATATCATAATACCCCAATGGTATGATATTTAGGTCAACACTAGTATTCACATCATTAATACTTATGGAATAACTTCTGACCATATCATGGATTCTCCTTTTGGTTCTAGTGGCTATTTGAACAAAACTTGATTTTCCAAGATTACTTTTATCCAAATGTAATCTATCCACTATTTTAGGATCAATGTAACAATTCCTTGCTTCTGAATCAATTAGAATAGAAACAGATGGATTCATGATCTTACCTTCCAACTTGATCATGTTGGATTGATATTCTTCTTTTCGATCATCCAAGGCTGCATAAATCCTTCACATGTCTCTGACTGTTGTATCCTCTTGTATGTTGTGTACATTATTCACTCTTTCCTTTCTTTGTGGTTAGTCCTTATACACGTGATCTTATTTGCATCCCCAACATTGGATTGGTGGTCTTCCGCTTTTTCCCAAGGAGTATTATTTCTTGGAATCATCCCTAGCATATTGGTCTTGATAATTTTTATTAGGCTCATTTCTATTGAAAGGAGGCTTGAATCCCTTCCTCCTCTGATATGACTTCTCCTTTTTCTTATCCTTCCAATATTTCTGCATGGAATCTCTTCCCTGGCCTTGCTCATACATGTATTTATCCTTCCTGATGGCCTCAGTCAAGGTATTGGGCTCATCATACTGAATATTTTCTTCATAAAAGGATGGAAGTCCACTCAAAAACCTCTTTATTTTCACCTTCTCATCATTTATAAACCCAACATACTTTAACAAACCTAAGAACTTCTTCTCATACTCTTCCATGGTCATGCTTCCCAGCTTAAGTTCAAAGAAATCTTGCATTTTCTTGTCACATAAATTCTCTGAGGGGCACTCCTTTTGGAAATACTTCTTGAATTGCTTCCAAGTGATCCTATTCTCATTAATATGTTCAAACTACTTCAATTGATCCCACCACATTGCATCTTTCCCATGTAACTAGTAGGTGGCAATTATGGCTTTGAGATTTGATGAATAGTTGTTCAATTGGAAATATCTCCTAAGTCCAAGCAACCATGCTTCATAATCATCTTCCCTATCTCTTTCACCATCAAAGGATGGTGGCCTGAGCTTCCTCATCTCTCCTTGAAAATTTTCCATGTCGTGTCTCCTTCTTTGGTGCCTAACATGAGACACCTTTGGACTTCTTAAGGAATATTCAAATGCATAAACATTTCTCATTGAGTAAGGAGGTTAGTGTTGTCTATGAGCTCTGCTAGCAATTTTGGAATAACCCGTTTTTCCATGATCATCCCTTCTTTCATGACACCTTCCTTCTTTCTCTTTCATTGAGCCATTCTTTGCTTGAGCTTGCAAGTGATTTAAGCTCTGCAGGACTCGATAATTTATTTGACTTTACTCTCTCATCAGCCTCTTATTGTCTACCTTGTAGCTCTGTACTTCTATTTTCAAGCTCTTCACAGTTTCTAACAATGTTTCTTGCTCCCCTCAGTTGTTGCATTCGTTGTATTTTGTCTCTACATTTCCAATTATGGTATTCTGGCCTTTAGCCTATTTATCATGGATGGAGTCTCCCTCTCCTTCTTCCATTTATTCAATACACATTCTGAGATGATAGTTTAAATTCATTAATTATGAAAAATGTGCAAGTGACCATTTTGTTAGAATTAAGCATATGATAAATAAAATTTGTCAATTATACTATAGATCCTATTGTATCCTAGGTCTGCACCCCTTCCTCTCCTCTCTCTTTTCCCTATGCCTTCATCAATTTTTCCTCTTCTGGTTGGTTGAGTCAGTTTCCCATTACTGAATGACTTGGTTCTTATTTGTTTATTTTTGGTTTGAGTTTGTGCGCATTTATATTTTTTTCTTTCTTGAAAGATAAAATATATGTCATATTTGGTTAAGAATGCTTGTCATAATGTTTTCCATGGATTGATCTCAAAAAAAGGTCGACCAAGCCTTTTTGTATGCATAGGAAATCCCATGGACAAAATGCAGCAATTCATAGTGGTCATTTTTGGGCCTAGATTGCCAAACAATCAGGTTCGAGTTTTCAACAACGGAAATCCCAGGAAAAGTTCAGATCAATGGCTCTCATGCATTCTAAATGTCAAAGTTGTGCGAGGTTTAATGACAATATGGAAGCCCCAGAGTTTCATATCAAACGCCATGCGTCCTCTAGAGAAGACGATCATGATTTACTTTAGGACTTCAAGACTTTTGTCTTTGGGACTTTCGACTTCTCCACTTTCGATTTCCTCCGAAGTACCTTCTCCCAAAGTGCACTGATCTTTGCCATGTTTACCTCCAGATTGACAATCGTGGTTCGTTTCCAAATCATTCATTTCAGGCCCCCATTTCACCTGGCCTTGTACAACTTCTTGAGTAATGACAACTTTATATGCAGACCCCCCCAAACTCAAAAAGTGCAGACACTTGACACTCATCAGGGAAAACGCGTGGCGCTCATCTGTCAGAAACACATGGCACTCAGTGTAGGCATTTTAGGAATTTCATCCACTCATTTTTGAGTGATGCATGCCACTCCACTTATGTGACACATCAGTAGTCGTGACATCATATGACATTAGGCCACCACGTCACTTCACAACCACGTCACTCCGGGAGGAAACAACCAGAGCTAAGTAAGAAAATAACTCCTGAGGTGAATCTGGACCATCCATCATCAAAGACACGTGGAGGTAGATCATTCACTTCAGTGATTTTCCTCCAGGATATTTCCAAGAACAACATTTGAAAAATCTCAAAGCCAGAACTTTCAAAGAAAATATGGACCATTGATACCAAATCAACCAACACTATTGATCCTTACAATAGGTAAATATCACCCAGATCACAGATTGTAAATAGATCGACAACCATGCTTCATTGTGGGGACATAAATTGCTCTAACGTTAATTTTCTAGAGTAGTCCCACAATTGGAACCATGGTATTGTTGGAAGGGTACATGGCAGCTTGTTGGGGATTACGGGACCAAAATTGGTGTGGACACAAACCACCCTCAACAACTTCTGCAATCATGTGCTTATATGACATTGCCTCCACGTCATCTCCATCTCACCTCCACGTTACACTCCCACTACTTCTCAACCTTCACCACATGTTCCTGCATAACACCCGTGTTTATCACCACAGTGACATCCCCATTCTCCAGATCAACGATCCTTATCGCATCCCAGACCCCCCGAACCATTCTACCTTTAATGGTGGGGGGGGTCCAGGAAATTGGTTTCCCTTCCATAGGCCCTACCTAACATGGAGGCTCCTCAGGATTTCAGACCGCCCCCTATCTAATCCACTTACCTCCTACCCCCCCTCCAGAATCCTTTTGAACTGCCTCTCAATACCACCCCTCCTCCATTCATTCTTGTCACCTCCACTCCCCTCCACTTCATCTATGTCCATGTTTTCCACCTGTATGCATCTTGTCTTCCTATTGGATGCCCGCCTCCATGTCTTCCCATTCACAACTAGTTCATCATAGTGAAAGAGAGGATAAGGGTCAATTACAATCGAGACAGAGTGCGCTTAGCTATCAAAATCTCAAACATATATAGAGAGATAAGTCTCAGTCGCAGGTCGATGTAGATTGGTTCCAGAACACTTCAACAGACTCCTGCTTCCTTAAGAAGATATATTATCATGCATCTAGTTGTCTACATTGGCCTCCAACAGCTCTCATGCATGCCATTACTCAAAACAGAGATCCATTATATTACTCCAAAGCCTATTTTCTGCCAATTCAGTTCCTCTAGCACATGCATCAGTTCTGTCTCAGAGACAGTAGTAGGTTTTTAATTCCAACATTTTCTTAGATTAGAGATGAGAGTGGTCTTATGTGTGTGATAAGAATCATTCTTATTGATTAAGTCTAGTGTCATAGCCAAGTTAATCATTTGTTTTATGAAAATTTACCTAAAATTAGGTCTCATTCCCCTAACGATGATAACCTCTACAACTTTGTTAAATAGGGGGTCTTTGAATGTTTTGAAGGTCGGGTTTTTGGGGGAAAGAATAGAAATACATCAGATTGGTTAGACCTGTTCTATGCATGGATTAAATCTCTCTACCTGGTGAACATACTCTTGATGACAATGTTTTGTTCAAATCTTCATGTGTTTTTATTCTTATCTTGAATACAATTTTTGATTTGTGCAAAGTACATTTCATTTCCTTCCAGCTATTGTATAACTTATTTTTAATGATATGCAACCTGTCAAATAGATAACGCTTTGGTGAATATTTTTTTTTATTGGAACTTTTGGGAGTAATTGTGTTTTTGATACATGTTTAATGTCTTGAAATGATATTTTAAGTATTGAACTTCTTGCAATAGATTATTCATTGAGTAGTCTATTGTTTTGCTTTTTTTTTCTATTATTTCACTGGTCTGTCATTAATATGACACCACCCAAGGATGAAACTCATCCATATCATTATTCCAACCCAACCTTGATTTTTTCTTGATAGAATAACCCTCTGACCAACCAACAAAAAATTAAAAGAAACAATCTTTCTAAACTGATAGGTGGCCTAGCTTTGCCCTTTAGCAGTCAGGTGTAGACCTTAGGACCAACATATTTTGGCTCCGTTGTTGGGGAACAAAGTAACGAAATATTTTTCCCTGGGAGAATGACCATTTATCATCTCTAAAATTTGATGGTGAATGAATATCAGACACATATAGAATGCCATATTTCACCTAGAGACTTCACTGAGTAAAATCTAAAGAAGAAATACTAGTGCCTAGAAAAGGATTCAATAGATCCAAAATTGAGCACAACAAATCCAAGAAGGCTCATTATAACCCTGAGAATAAGACAATAGTCTCTGAGATAAATAGGGAACTACGAAAATCCATTGTATCTCAGAGGTATACTTCCCCCCTCAAAGGGAAAGCTACTCACCAAGAGAATACTTCAAATCATCATAACAAGAATATTGAATTTGATAGCCCTAAGAATCATAATTCCAAAGGGGCTCATACATATTCAACCCCTGATTCCACTTCAGTATCCAGTCCTACATCTACCCATGTACCTCCCATAAATATTCATATTCATGTTATTCACGCCATGGATGTTGTTAATAGGATGGATGCCATAATTGTTGCAAGATATGCACCGCTAGTTCTACCTGTAGGCTTGCATTCCTTCCCAACCATAGATTACACAAAATATTTACCAATATATAATGGGGAGAGTGAAGTAACTTGATGTAGACCCCCGACCCTCTATCTGAGATCTTCACAGGATCGTTCTAAATTTTACTCTAGCCGAAGCGGCTCCCTTGGATTCCTATTGGAACCTCAAATTACACAATCCACAAGTCCACCATGAAAACCCGCCCCACGCAACTTAACACTAGGCACGAGCCTTATATATCCATGTGACCACAACCTGGCCTTAGCGCAAGTGCTTTTCGCAACTCCCTAGTTTGTGAGCCAAAGACCCTCGACTCCAAACCTTCGATACTCGAGATGTGATATGGGTATGGCTCCTTCCTCGCTAGCACCTCTACGAATGACCATTGGCTAGGGGATAACTCTAGCACCCCTCGCAATTCACAACTTTGAGAGTTAGAGTGTTGAGCCCTCATACTCCTCCTTTGCGAATCCCTGAGACGTGATAAGTCAACAATGGGTTGACTCCTTCCCAGTCGATGTGTGTCCTCCACCTATCACCCGCTTCCACCTTTCTCTGGGTGCTTTTTGTTATGCCACCTGTCAACCACGTGGTCCCCACCTAATGTATGTGCCACTTGTCAACCACGTGGTCCCCACTTAATGTATGTGCCACCTGTTCACACGAACCCTCAGCGTTTGGCACTTCATGACTTCTGTAGTAAAAAAGAAATCCTTTCAAACCCAGAGTCCCCGATATGCGATACCCCACGAAGGTTCTGATCCGATGGTTCTCCTGTGACTTGCATCTAATGGTCCTCGCGACTTTGCGAGCTCTCCATAAGGAATTCAAACCACCCGATTCACTGCTCAATGACTTTTTCCCAATGACTGAGTGTTCTCCCTCTTGAACTTAATTTCTATTTGACGGTTTTGATCTCCATCTCCCTTTGAACACTTCAAAGGCGTTATCTCTCCTGAGCTTTCACTTGCAAATTCAAGCCTCCAAAAGGAATCCTACTCGCACTCCTTGTGGAAAACTTTCAAATAACCTCTGGTTATTTGAGTCTTCGACCCTGTGCACTCTTTGCAATAGTAGTCCTTCAACCTTCACCTTAGTTGATAAATTCTAAGGACTCAACCATCCTATGCACACCTTGCACAACTCTGTTCTTCTCCTGCACTTTTGTTGGTATGAGAACAACGATATCTCTCCCGATCTTTCTGAGATAAAACTCAGACCCTCGTCAATGCACACCTTGCGGATGTTCACTGCACTCCTTCCAGGATTTCTCAGGGAGAGAAACAATTGAAACTCATTCTTCTTCTCTTTCTAACTTCATACATTCAACATGAAATCATACACACAATACAACACTGAGATAAATGCATAACAAAGAAAAAAAGCACCCGTAATCATGCCATTTAACTAATGTAAACAGTAAGCATCATAACACCATGAAAATTGAGTCAAAGTTTCATATATTAAATCAAGTGCTCTTGTACATGGGTTATTCTCTACAGCTCTCTGCTACATCTCTCCATCTTATTAATTCTGAATGATCATCTCATTGTTACAATGATACAAGGGTGAGGGTGTCTATATCCATTTTCCCTCCTACACTTCTAAACTGTCTAATCTATTAAATTAAATCTACCTACTTGCATTCATTACGCATAAATGCCTCTACATTCTACAAATGAGAGCAACGCTCAAGATCTATTCACAACTCCAAGATATAAATGTAAGTACACTTCCCCTAGATATTACATTAATATCTGCTCATTAGTTTTTCAAAACATTTCAAAATGTGCGTTGGTTCTTTTCCAATTGTCTTCCACCTTTATGCTTGCTTGGATGGTTGCGTACAATGCTCCTGCATCATAATCCCTTGCTTGAAAATTTTCATGAACTCTTCTTCATGAGCTCTTGCATGGTCTGTCCATGCCTATGAATTTTTTCTTCTTCCTCCCAACTGGCATTTTCAACTGGATGTCACTTCCACTTGACCAAGTATTCAAAATACTCCTTTCTCCTGGTCTTTCTACAAATCCTCTTGTCAATTATGATTTCCATCTATGGATTTTCATCTACAGGAATTTGTTTTGTCCATTGGACTTCTTCTTTCTCATCCTCTACTCCTGCTTCTGCAGCTCTATAAGGGTACAAATCTGCAACATTGAATATTGGTGAGATTCCAACCCCATCAGATAATTCAATCTCATATGCATTTGTCCCAAATTTCCTTATGACCCTGCACGGTCCAATCGTTTTCATTTTTAGTTTGTTATACATTCCCCTTGGGAACCTTTCCTTCCTCAAATGTGAAAGAATCAGATCACCAACTTCAAATTGAAGTTCTCACCTGTGTTGATCTGCTCTATGCTTGTATTCTTGACTTAAAATCTGCAATCGCTCCTTAATTCTGCTGTGAAGCTCCTTCATTCCTTCTGCAAATTCCTTTGCACTAGCACCCCTGAATTCATTTTGTTCTGAATATTTTAATTCAAAAACTCCTCTTGGTTGCATTCCATATACAATATGGAATGGAATCTGCCCTATGCTTCTATTGAGTGAATCATTGTAAGCGAATTCTGCCTGTGGTAGAATGTGATCCCATTGACTGTGGTGTTCAGTCACTAAGCTTCTTAACAAATCTCCCAAGTTCCCGTTCACGACTTATGTCTGTCCATCCGTCCGAGGATGATATGTTGAGCTAAAAGACAAGTTTGTCCCTAACTTTTTCCATAAGGTCCTCTAGAAATGTCCTAAGAACTTGGTATTTCGATTAGAAATGATACTCCTTGGAAATCCGTGAAGTCTGACAACTTCCTTGAAAAATAGGTTCGAAATATGAGTTGCGTCACTAGTTTTATGACATGGTATGAAATGTTCCATATTTGAAAATCTGTTGACTACCACAAAGATCGAATCATATCCTCTCTGTGTCCTTGGTAGTCCTAATATAAAATCCATGCGCATTGTGTCCCATGGCCTTTCAGGTATGGGCAATGGTTGATATAATCCTACGTTTTGCATTTTTCCTTTCGTGTGCTGACAAATTATGTACCTATCCACAAATTTCTTCACATCTGTCCTCATCCCTGGCCAAAAATATGAGCCATTCAACTTTGAGAACGTCTTGTCATGAACGAAATGTCTGGCCAATCCTCCACTGTGTTTTTCCTTCAACAAATTCTCCCTCATGGAGCATTTTGGAATACATAACTGATTTCCCCTAAACAATAATCCATCCTAGATCATGTATTCAGTCCACTGGCTACTATCCCTGAGAATTGGATTCTCAGATGCCTCATATTCTTCCTTGAATTCTAGATCATCCCTATACATTTCTTTAAGGTTATCAAAACCCAAAGTCTTGACTCTGAATTCCTGCATAAGAAAACATTTCTTTCTCAAAGAATCAACAACTTTGTTAGCAGTTCTAGAGATATGCTTAATCACAAAAGTAAAATTTTGCATGTATTCAACCCATTTATCATGTTTTTGGTTCAACTTCTCCTTTCGAGTCATGAATTGTAAAGCGTGATTGTCGTTGTATAAAAAAAAATCCTTGGGAACCAAGTAGTGCCTCCATTTATTCAATGCTTGTATGACCGCGTAGAATTCTTTGTCATATGTGGAGTACTTAATCTTCGCTTCATTCAATTTTTCACTAAATTACGTGATCAGCCTATCATCTTGGATCAAGACCACAACAATTGTAAATCCACTCATGTCACACTTGACTTGGAATGTCTTGCTGAAATCTGGAAAAACCAGAATTGGTTGCTCAGTGATCTTCTTCTTCACCAGCTTGAAGCTCTTCTCTACTTCCTCCATCCAGTTAAAAGATTTATGTCTTTTCTTCACCATATCCATCATCGATGTGCTAATTCCACTGAAGTTTCGGATGAATTTCCTGTAGAATATAGACAAACCATGGAAGCTTCGTACTTCAAATACGCTCTTCAGTGATGGCCAATGCCTTAATCACCTTTATCTTTTTCTGATGCATTTTCAGTTCATTTGTAGAGATAACAAAACCCAAATAAATGAGTTATGTCCTCATAAATGACGATTTCATCATATTAGTCAACAATTTCTCTTGCTGTAATCTTCTCATTACTGGAGCTAAATGATTTAAATGATTTGCTTCAGTTTTGCTGAAAATTAATATATCATCAAGATATACAATGACGAATTTCCCAGTGAAATACTTCAGGACTTCATTCATCAATCTCATGAAAGTAATGGGTGCATTCATTAAGCCAAATGGCATGACAAGCCATTCATACAGCCCCTCATTCCTCTTGAATGTTGTCTTACATTCATCACCTTCTCTCATTCTAATCTGATGATACCTGCTTTTCAAATCAATCTTTGACAAAAATCTTTCTCCACTCAAGCAATCCATCAAGTCGTCCATCCCTGGCAATGGAAATATGTATCTAATGGTAATATTATTGATTTCCCTTGAGTCTGTACACATTCTCCAGCCTCTTTCTTTCTTTGGGCTGAGCACTGTCAGAACAAAGCATGGAATCAAGATTTCTCGAATCAATCCTTTGTCCATTAAGTCCTGGACCTATCTCTTAACTTCTTCATTTTCCTGCAGTGTCAACTGATATGTTTCTTTGTTTGGAAAACTGGCTCGAGGTATAAGATCAATATGATGGACTATACTCCTGATAGGTGGCAACGAACGAGGTAGTTCTTCCACTACTATATCAACAAACTCTCCCAGTAACTCCTGGATTTCTTCTGGTAAATCATCTATTCTTGTACTGGTCAAAACAATTTTGGGCTTCCTGACCACAATAAATTGTGTGTCTTCCTTCTTCTTAACCTCATCAAGAATTTCCTTCCCACTCATGAGAAGTATAGTGTTTCTCATCTCTGTTTTCACTTCTTTATCCTTAACTGGCAACAACATGTGAGTCCTACCATTTTTTTCCAAGGTGTACGTGTTCTTTCTCCCATCATGAACTACGTTTCTGTCATATTGCCATGGTCTACCCAGCAATTGATGACAAAAATTCATGGGAATGACATCACATAATATTTCATCTTTATATCCTACTATTTTAATTTCAACTAAACACTATTTAGTGACATTTACCTGATGTCCTTTTTGTAGCCACAAATTTATGTATGGGCTTGGATGTACAATAGTCTCCAGCTCCAACTTGTCTACCATATCTGTAGATACAATATTGTCTGTGCTACCGCTATCCACTATGACCTTGCATACCCTATCTTTGGTTTTGAAAGCAGTTTGAAATAGACTGTTTCTTTGGGATGGGTTCTTTGCCTCCTTCTCTGACTTCAAGAGAAATTTCCTCATCATCAAAGATCTTCCACCCTCAGCCTCTTCTACCTCAACATTCCATCCTTGAGCTTTGGAAATGTGAGTTTCACCACCATCTTTATTCTTATCTAGACACTCATAGGATTTATGTCCGATTTTTCCACAGACAAAGCATTTCACTTCACCTCCTCTACCTCTTCCTCTTCCTCTGGCTTGAGGAAAAGTATTTCTATCAATATACTACCTTCCCTGTGAGCTTCCTCCTCTCTTGGGTTGAGTTTGAGGTTTCTTCTCCTCTTCTTTAGGTTTTTGAGTTCTGTCTTGGGCAATTGTCTTGCCTCTGCTTTGATTTATACCTTGGCCTCTTTGACCTTCCTTCCGTCTCAACTTCTCTTCATCTTTCAGATCTATTTGATAAGTATCTTACACATTTCAAATGGTCATCATGTTCATCTCATCTTGAATGTCATATTGCAGACCATTCATGTACCTGACAACTTTTTCATCATCGTTTTCCCATTGACCTGCACTGATGTTTATCTTGTAGAATTCTTCAGTGTATTCCTTCACTGACATCAAATTCTGTCTCAAATTCTACATCCTTCAAAACACAGTGATTTGATAATCCCTGGGTCTAAATTTGGCTTTCATCTTTGCAACCATTCTATCCCAGCTTTTGATTTTCTTCTTTCCCTTGTAGTGTCTGTCAGGCTGCAGTTCATCCCACCATAATGTTGGATGCCCTTTATGTAACACACCCACTATCGTAATTTTAAAAATTTTGGATTAATCTCCCACAAATGAGAGATCTCTAGAAAACTGGTATTTGCGAAATGCCAATCCCTGGTTCAATATCGGGATTCGGGGTTTCGGAGATTGCGGTGTCGAGGGTCCCTGTCCTCTTGAATCCCCGATCACCGATGGAACAAATTTCCGATGCGCCCCCTGGTTGCCTCAGCCCCGCTTGGCTAAGCCTTTGGTCCATATGACCGGTTCCTATATGACCGCAGCCGTATAACCTCCCATCGAGGTTTCGGCATTTGCGACGATGCAAAACACATGTCCCCGGGACTCGTGATTTCCCGATGCCCGATGAAGCCCTCTTGTGGAGCTTTCACCAATGGAACTAGATGACTGCCACGCATCCTCGAAATGAACGGCTCAGATCTTGTCGGGAAATCACGGATCGCGATTTCCTATTGCTCATTTTCTTTACCCTCGAAAACTCCGATATCCCGATTCCCAGGTTGGCTAACAGCTGGCCTCCACTTCCCCTCTGTCCTCCTCCTCTGCTGTGATGACAGCTGGCCCCCACCCATCGCGGTTTCGCAGATCGCAAATTCAAAGTGCTTGAGCATCATGTTCCCGGGATTCCCGATTTCCCGATGGGCCAAACGCCGATGGTTTCCGATGGTTGCAACCTGTCCAACAGAGGGATGGTTGTGATTGTGTTGGGAAATCGCGTATCGTGATTCCCTTGTGCAAGAGTTTCACGACTCCGAAAACTACGATATGCCGAACCCTGACTCTCCGGGATCTCTCGCCACGCGTCCTCGCCGATGGACGGTTCAAAACTCCCGTCGGGATATCGCGGATCGGAAATTCTCGATGCATAAACCGCTTGTCGCCAGGATCCCCGATTCTCCGACGAACAAAACTCCGACGGCGCCCGATCCTTTGCCACCTATCCTTGCAGATGGACAGATCAGATTTACTCTCGGGGTTTTGGGACTTATGATGTCCTAAACTCCTTGTCCTCAGGAACTCCGATTTCCCGATTTGCGACTTTCGTCCGATCCCTGACACCTGTCCCGTGTGAACGGATGGCTCAGATCTCGTCAGGGTTTTCACTTGGATTTTCCCCGATCACTTGTCCACGGAAATGCCAATTTCCCGATGGCTAATACTCCGACCCACTCCGGAGCTCTGACACCTGTCCCTCAAATGGACGATTCAGATTGTATCGGAAAATCGCGTACCTCGATTCCTTTGTGCACAAGTTGCACGACTCCGGAAATCCTGATACCCCGAACTCCGACTCTCTGGGATCATCTGCCACGTGTCCCTTCTGTTGGACGGCTCAGATCCTATCGGGAAATCGTGTATCGCAATTTCATTATGTATGAGTCTTTTGTTTCCGGAAACCCCGATTTCCCGATCCCCGACTTTACGGGATCTCCTGACACGCATCCTACACAATGGACGGTCCAGATCTGATCGAGAAATCGCGTATCGCGATTTCAATATATAACGGTTCTATACTCCCCAAATCCCCGATGGTAAAAATCCCGACACCTCCCAGACGCTGACACATGTCCTACCGAGATCAACGGCTAGGATCCGATCTCAGGATTTCGAGGACCACAAGGTCTCAATTCTCAGACTCAACAAAACCCCGGTGACCCTATTGTCCCGATGACTTCTCCGGGATGTTGACACGTGTCCTTCCGAGATCAACGACTAGGACTCTTCTTCTACACACTAGAGTTTAACTCCGGCGCATCTTCTCGAGATCTGACGGTTGTCGGGGCTATGATCTAAGATCCGATGGTTCAGATCATTTCCTCACATGCCTACCCCTGCACTTAACCCCTGCGCAACTTCTCCAGATCCAACGACTGACAGGTAATTGGACCGAGATCTAACGGTCTAGATTCGTTCTTTTGGGTCTTGGAGTTTACGATCCCAATTTCTCATTTCTCACGATGATAGAGGGCAAAGGGGCAAGGTATGTAACGCCTGCGTTACTGTCATCAATCTAATGGTCGTGAATGACTATGGATCCTCCAACGAGATCTCATCCGTCGACTTGTTTATCGCACAACACTACTATCTTGGAACCTCAATAGGATCATTCCTCCTTGTACAGGGTTAATAAGGCCTGTGCGTTCGAATCGTTATTCTGGGTTCTGGGTGAACCTTTCCAAGGAGGAAATCTCTGTGAAGAGATCCTTACAGGGTCATTCCCGGGAGAAGATAAAGGAAGACAATTTCCCGACGATGGCTGGGCATGATTAGATTCATTTATCAACGTAAGTCCAGCACGGTTTCCTCGGTGTTAAGCATATATCGACTCATTCATATCAAGCACTACGTGGACACTCTCATGCTGAAATCATTTACTATCTCATGGTTCTATGAGCTAATATCTACTCCTTATTTAACAATTACTGCATAGACATTCTTTCAAAGAAAACATTTACAGTTCCACTAGTCTATGAACATATGTGACAGCATATAAATTTCAAATGCAATATAAGCAAAACACTTATCAGAAATAACTTCAACAATGGAAGCAACTGCTGAGAGGGG
>SNQJ01S0023282.1:157453-171551 GCA_010110895.2 Picea sitchensis | reverse complement strand
GCTTCTATTAGGTCTTCTTACATCCTCCTTATTCTATTTTATTGAAAGGTCTTATTAATATTGACTTTTATTACATCCGAATACATTGATCTACCTATGTGCCGGTTAGGAGCTTAACAATTTGCCTATCTCTTCTTCTCGACATTTCTCTTTCCACTGCTGGATCAGGTATTTTCCTGTCTCTTCTTCTCGGCGACATGGCTGTAAAATTTTCTCCCTGCTCTCTGTTACAGAAAGCAAAGAAATTGTTCTAGGCTTTGATACTACTGTTATGCAGACCCCCAACACTTTGTCCGATATCTGCATAGGATTGTTGTAAATTTTACTCGAGCCGAAGAGGCTCCCTTGGATTGATATTGGAACCTCAAATTACACAATCCATAGGTCCACCATCAATACCTGCCCCACACAAATTAACACTAGCCGTGAGCCTTATATCTCCATGTGACCACAACCTAGCCTTAGATGAAGCGCTTTTCACAACTCGTGAGTTCGTGAGTCGAAGACCCTTGACTCCAAACCTCCGATACCTGAGATGTGATACAAGTATGGATCCTTCCTCGCTAGCACCTCTACCAATGACCATTGGCTAGGGCCTAATTCTATCACCCCTTGCAACTCGCAACTTTGTGAGTTGGAGTGTTGATCCCTCGTGCTCCTCCTTTACGAATCCCCGAGATGTGATAAGTCAAAAATGGGTTGATTCCTTCCCAGGCGATGTGTGTCCTCCACCTGTCACCTACTTCCACCTTTCTCTGGGTGCTTGTTGTTATGCCACCTGTCAACCATGTTGTCTCCACCTAACGTATGTGCCACCTGTTCGCATAAACCCTTAGTGCTTGACACTTCGCGACTTCTGCAGTCAAAAAGAAATCCTTTCAAACCCCGAGTCCCTGATATGCGATACCCCATGAAGGTTCTGATCCGATGGTTCTCCTGTGACTTGGATCCAATGGTCCTTGCGACTTCATGAGCTATCCATAGAGAATTTAGACCACCCAATTCACTCCTCAATGACTTCTGCCCAACGACTGAGTGTTCTCCCTCGTGAACTTAATTTCTATGTGACGGTTTCGATCTCCGTCTCCCTTTGAACACTTCAAAGGCATTATCTATCCTGAGCTTTCACTTGCAAATTCAAGCCTCCAAAAGAATCCTACTCGCACTCCCTGCGGCAAACTTTCAAATAACCTCTGGTTATTTGAGTCTTTGACCTTGTGCACTCTTTGCAATAGTAGTCCTTCATCCTTCATTTTAGTTGATAAATTCTAAAGACTCAACCAGCCCGCACACACCTTGCACAGATCTGTGTTTCTCCTGCACTTCTGCTGGTATAAGAACAACGATATCTCTCCTGAGCTTTCTAAGATAAAACTCAGACCCTCGTCAATGCACACCTTGTGAACGTTCACTACACTCCTTACAGGAATTCTCATGGAGAGAAACAATTGAAACTCATTCTTCTTCTCTTTCTATCTTCATACATTCAACATGAAATCATACACACAATACAACATTTAGATAAATGGATGATAGAGAAACAAAGCAACTGCAATCATACCATTTAACTAATGTAAACAATAAGCATCATAACACCATGAAAATTGATTCAAAGTTTCATATATTAACTCAAGTGCTCCTGTACATGGGTTCTTCTCTACAGCTCTCTGCTACATCTCTCCAACTTATGAATTCTGAATGATCATCTCATTGTTACAATGATACAAGGGTGAGGGTGTCTATATCCTTTTTCCCTCCTACGCTTCTAGATTGTCTAATCTATTAAATTAAATCTACCTACTTGCATTCATTACGCATAAATGCCTCTACATTCTATAGATGAGAGCAATGCTCAAGATCTATTCACAACTCCAAGATATAAATGTAAGTATGCTTCCCCTATCTATTACATTAATATCCGCTCATTAATTTTTCAAAACATTTCAAAATGTGCGTTGGTGCTTTTCCAGTTGTCTTCCACCTTTGTGCTTTCTTGGCTGGCTGCATATGATGCTCCTGCATCATAACTGTTGAGGAACATATGGTAGACTTTTACACCTTTGCAGACAACTTTAGCATTGATTATGAAGATGTCTGGATGAGGTTTTTTATATAGAGTTTGGATGGGGAGGTTAGAAAATGGTTCAGGGGTCTTCCTCTAGCTTCCATTGTAGATATTTAGGCATTAGATGAAACTTTCATAAAGTAATGGGGATATAGGAGAGATTATATCTACTACATCTCTAAGTTTGGGGCCCTAAGAAGAAATAATGGTGAATCTATTTTAGACTTCACCAAGAGATTCAATAAGATGTATGGTAGAATCCCAAATGAGATCAAACCAACTGAAGAATCTACCAATATCACTTATGCTAATGCATTTGATGCATATTTCTCCATCCTCTTGAGAGAGAGGATATCAACCACATTGTTGTCCATGCAGGAAGAAACCATTGAGGTTGAATCTAATATTTTGGCATCAAACAGAGTAAATACTAGATCTAATAAAGAGAAGAAAAAGAAGAGAGAGGATTCCCCTACCTCTAACTCATCCACATATGGTCCAAATATTGATTAAATGAAAAAAAATTTGAAGGATCTGACTTCTGAAATAGCTAAGATAAAATGGGAATCCAAACAACCAAACAGATCTTTTCAAGGGGTTGGAAATAGAAATCAAAATTAGTTCATAAGGCCTAATGACGCCCCTCAAATAATGAAGAGAGAAAGGATAAATTTTGATGATCAAAGGGTAGTTCCTCCTTTCCAAAACAATTAGATTGAGGAGATGGATGTAGAAAGGGATGTTCTGGATGATATTGTTGTGCTTTTTAATGAAACAAATTACTATACCAGTTACTTAAAACAACAAGAATATGAGGTAGCACAATTGTCAAATCAGTTTGATGATCATATAGGGGAGGACAGAGTTATTCAAGGCACAATCAAGAAGAAATATAATTTGAGGATGAGAGCAAGGGCTCCCAAAGCCACTACCTCCAATAAAAAAAAACAAGATGAAATCCCCCCCAAGCCAAATCCAAGTAAAAGTATGTCATCTAAAGATCAGTCACCTCCACCATCAAAACCTATTGTCCCTGAAATGAAATAAGTTGATAAGCCACCAACCTCTTTCATCCTGGAACATGATCTAAGAAAAATCAAGATCCCTGTGCCCTTAACATAATTTTTAAAAAACTAACCTTTCAAAAAATCCATCATGAAAGTTCTACAACCAACTCCTTCTAGTGTATCTTATGATGTCATTCGTATGTAGGATGAAAACCTAGCCATTATTGTGGGTCCACACATTGAGGATGGCTCCAATGCTTCTCCTCTTTTATATATATCTTTGAATTTCCATGATAAGATCCTGCATAAATTTATTATGGACTTAGGAGCCTCTCACAATGTCATGCCCAAAGTTTTAATGGAAGAACTAGGTCTCGTGATTACCAAGCCTTACGAGGACCTGTACTTCTTTGATTCTAAGAAAGTAAAATGTCTGGGATTTATAAAGGATATGGTGGTTTCTCTAGCAAAATTACCCATGAAGAGTGTAGTGATGGAAATTGTTATAGAAATCATTCCCCCAAATTTTGGTATGCTTTTATCTAGAACTTGGGCTAAGAAGGTTCGAGGATAATTACAAATGGACCTCACTTATGCCACCATTCTTGTGTTTGGAGGTGAACATAGGAGGCTATATGGGGAGGTGAGGTTAGCCTACATTGTCAATGACCATCGGAACCCAAGAAATCACCCAATTTATGTTGTTGAGGATGAGATTGGCTCATTTGTCTTTCATTTAAATGATGATGAACCTGAAATATCAATTAGCTAATGCAAAGATCAACCACTGACAGGTCAAGAAAACAAAGTATATAATATGTATTTTGATGGCTCTTCAACATATGAAGGATGAGGTGTAGGTATATTCCTTATTTCCCCTTCAGAAGAAGTGACAACCCTCTCTTATAAGCTGGAGTTTGAGACTACTAATAAGATAGCTAAATATGAATCTCTGGTGTTGTGACTGAGGGCTTCCAAAGACATGGCCATTGATTTTGAAGCATTTTTTGGTGATTTTGAATTAATCATAAATCAAGTAAGGAACATCTATCAGGCTAAGAAACAGAGGATCGAGCAATACATGAACGATGTATGGGATCTGATCGATAATTTATTTCTAGCATTTAACATTTCTTTCATTCCTAGAGAACAAAATCAGAAGACAGATTCTCTAGCCTTATCTTCCAACACTTTCAAGCCTCTCATTGGCCCAAATATTAAATATCAGGTGGAAATCAAACATAAAACAACCATACTAGAAAACATAAAGCACTGAGAAGTCTTTACTGATGATTTAGAGCTGCAGATATTTCTACATACCATTGATGAACTCTCCAATATCTCAATTGATCAAGAAAGTCAAGAAGGTGAAAATGAGTAATTAGAAGATCAACAAGCATCTCATCTGTTGAAGAAAATGGTTGGTCATGATATTGTGGAGATGAAAAATAATCACATCGTAAGAGGACTAATGCCATTGGAAAGGTTGTTTGATAGTAATGATGTTTACAAAGGAGCTTCCATGAGGAATCAATAAGAAGAGATAGCATATTGCAATATTCGGACCACTGAGAACCCCAACATCATCAAGATGTCCAAAGCATTAGCTGTAGAACAAAAAGAGAGGTATGTCAGTCTCATTAAAAAAAAATCTGATACTTGTTCATGGTCCTATGAATATTTGAAGACATTTGAGACTGACATCATCCAACATAAGATCCCTCTAAAGACTGACTCCAAGCCATTCAGACATAATATTCGACAATTTAATCCAATGTTAATGTCCATAATTGAGAAAGAACTGAAAAGAATGTTGGATGCCAAGATTATTGTACCCTTGAGGTATTCAAACTGGGTGGCCAAATTAGTACCTGTAAGGAAGAAAAGTGGGGAGATACGCTTATGTGTTGATTTCAAAAATCTCAACAAGTGTTCTCTGAAGGAAAATTACCCCCTACGCAAGATGGATCGTATTTTACAAAGGGTGGTAGGTGCACACAATATTTCCTTGTTATATGGGTACTCTGGTTATAACTAGATATTAGTTTGTGAAGAGGATAAAGAAAAAACAACATTCACTACCCCATGGGGAACATTCATGTAGGACAATATTCCCTTTGGACTGATGAACGCAGGGGCCACTTTTCATGGGGCCATGGACATAGCTTTTGTGGGGGAAAACAACAAATTTATGGTTATCTACTTGGAAGACATCACCATTTTCTCCAAGTCTGGTGATGAACATTTGCAACATCAGGAGTAGGTTCTCAAGAAATGTAGGAGGTATGTAATATCCCTCAATCCTAGGAAATATCACTTTACCATGCCAGAAGGAAATCTCCTGCACCAAATCATATCAGCGGGAGGTATAAAAGTTGATCCAAAGAGGGTGTGTTCCATTCAAGAGATTGAGATCCCCAGAAATAAAAAGGTTGTCCAATCTTTTATTGGTAAGATAAACTTCCTTAGACATTTTGTGCCAAATTTTGCTAAACTTTTGAGGCCTATTACTAACATGTTGAAGAAATATGTTGTGATAAAATGGTCCTTGGAGGAAAAATCAGCTTTCCAAAAAATCAAGAAAGCTTTAGTCGAAGCCCCTGTACTGGACAACCATGACTATACCAAAGATTTCTTCATCTTCTCCTTTGCTTCAGAGGAAACCATTGTTGTTGTGATGTTGTAGAAAAATGAAGAAGGGCATGAGCAGCCAATAGCCTTTTTTAGCAGAGCCCTCCGATATGTTGAGATGAAGTATGATATATTAGAGAAGGATGCTTATGCACTGGTGAAATCACTCAAGGCCTTCAGGTTTTATGTGCTACAGTATAGCATAACAACCTTTGTTCCTAGCAACAATGTCAAAGAGATTTTGGTCCAGCCAGACAGTGAGGGAAAAAGAGGGAAGTGGATTGTCAAACCATTGGAGTACGACCTACACATAAAGCCCACTAAGCTAATCAAGGGGAAAGGACTAGCCAAGTTGTTATCAGAATCAAACTATAAGGTGATAGAATTACATAAAATCTTCACCTAATGAGATGCACCCATCATGCAGCCTGGACAAGACAACTTACAAGTATTTGAAAACTGCTCCTCTTCACCTTGGTATAAAAGCATCATTTGTTTTCTGCAGCATTTTGAATGTCCACCATATGTGTAGAAGGTAAAGGCTAGGTCTCTCAAATTGAAGGCTATCAAATTACGAATTTCAATCCAGATATTGTATTGGAGGGATCCTCCTAGCATCCTGTTAAGATTCCTTGATGAAAATGAAGCCAAACAAGTCACAACAGAAATGCATAGAGGAGTATGTGGAGGGCACTATCATTGGAAGGCCACAACTCTCAAGATCCTGAGGGAAATATATTACTGGCCCAACCTTTTCTCTGATGTGTTTTCCACTGTTAGATGTTGTAATGAATGTCAAATGTTTGCAGGAAAAAAAAAGATATTGTCATTGCCCCTAAAACCTATCAATTCCATTAGTTTGTTTCAACAAAGGGGGTTAGAATACATAGGAGAGATAAATCCACCCTCCAGTGGACAACACAAGTGGATCCTCACTACCACCAACTACTTCAACAAATGGATTGAGTTTGTGCCCACTAGGAATGCCATTGCCAAAGTAATAATCAATTTCCTGGAAACAAATATTTTTTCAAGATTTGGTTTCCCCATCAATCTAGTAACAAACAATTCCCAAGAATTCAATTCCAAATCCATGATTGAATTCTATGGTAGTCATAGCATATCCTTGACACATTCCACACCCTATTACCCTCATGGAAATGACCTGGTAGAATCATCAAACAAGACTCTCATTAGGATCATTAAGAAGTTGTTGATTGAAAGAAAGAAATCTTGGGACTCTAAACTCAAATATACTTTATGGGATGACAAAATAAACACTAAGAAGTCTCTAGGAAACTCACCATTCCAACTTTTTTATGGTATAGATGCTATTTTTCCCACTGAAATTGGTATACCAGTCCTAAAATTCTTGCAGGAGGATATTGAGGAACCCAATGACATCCAAAGGAGAATCTTCTAGATTATAGAAGTTCAACAAAGAAGAGAAGCACTGGATCAACGGAAAGAATCATACCAGAGAAATATCAAATCAAACTTGGATAAAAGCCAAGAACAATATTTTTCAGAAAGGTGACCTGGTCTTGAGGTGGGATTCCATAAGGGATGACAAGTCCAAGAATGGTAAATTTGACAACTTCTGGTTGGCCCTTTTAAGGTGGTTGAAGTTCTAAAAAACAACACATTTATCCTATACAATCTAGACGATACATAGATCTTTGGAGGCCCAGTAAATGGGTGCTTCCTGAAACACTATATTTTTTAAGTGCGAGGGAAGGTCCCTCTTGTACCATCTATGCTTTCCTTTTTATTTTGATTAGTTAGTTGTGTGAATAAAGACTCCATATCCCAACAAGGCACTGGGGTGTAGTTTCAGTTTTTCAGTTCAATAAAATGCATGGCTGAGGGAAAGTAGCAGATACACAGGGATGGAAGACGAAAACAAAGGTAAGAAATAGAAGGTAAGAGAATTTATTTAATATCAAGGCACTGATCTACAATTCTTATCACTTCACAGGGACGAGCTATCCCTAGTTGGAGCCAATGTTGTAACCTAGGTCTGCACCCGTACCTCTCCTATCACTTTTGCCTATGCCTTCATCAAATTTTCTTCTTCTAGTTGGTTAAGTATGTTTCCCATTACTGAATGACTTGGTTCTTATTCATTTATTTCTGGTTTGAGTTCGTGCACATTTATGTTTCTATCTTTCATGAAAGATAAAATATATGTCGTATTTGGTTCAAAATTATTGTCATCATGTTTTCCATCGATTGAGCTCACAACAAGTCGACCGAGCCTTTTTGTATGCACAGGAAATCCCATGGACAAAATGAAACAATTCAGAGAAATCATCTTTGGGCCTAGATTTTCAAACAGTCAGGTTCAAGTTTTCAACGACAGAAATCCTAGGAGCAGTTCAGATCAAGGGATCTTGTGCATTCAAAATGTCAAAGTTGTATGAGGTTTAATGATCAGACGAAATCCCTAGGGTTGCATATCAAATGGCATGCGTCCTCCAGAGCGGACGATCATGATTTAATTCGGGACTTCAAGAATTTTGTCTTTGGGAGTTTCATCTTCTCCACTCTCAATTTCCTCCCGAGTACCTTCTCTTAGAGTGCGCGGATCTTTGCCATGTGTCCCTCTAGATCAACGAACGTGGTTCATTTCCAAAGCAGTCATTTCAGGCCACCATGTCACCGGGGCTCATACTACTCTGTGAGTTATGACAACTCTATTTGAAGACCCCCCCGAACTCCAAAAGCATGAACACTTGGCACTCATCATGTCAGAGGTGTGGTGCTCATCCGTCAGAAACACATGTCACTCAGTTCAGGCACTGTAGGCATGTCATCCACTCATTTTTTAGTGACACATGACACTCACCTTATGTGACACATCAGCAACCGTGACATTATATGGCATCAGGCCACCACGTCACTTTGCAACCATGTCACTCTGGGAAGAAACAAGCATAGATAAGTAAGTAAAGAACTCCCTAGGTGAATCTGGATTGTCCATCAACAAGGACACATGGAGGAATATCATTCACTTCAACAATTTTCCTCAGGGAGATTTCCAAGCAAAACATTCAAAAAATCCCGAAGCCAGAACTTCTGAAGAAAATCTGAATTGTTGATCTCAAATCAACCAACAACGTTGATCATTGCAGTAGGTAAATATCACTCGGATCACAGATTGAAAACAGATCGATGACCACGCTTCATTGCGAGGACTTAAACTTCTCGGATGTTAATTTTCTAGAGTGGTCCCACAATTGGAACCATGGTATTGTTGGAAGGGTACGTGGCATCTTGTGGGGGATTGTGGACTCAAAAGTGATGTGAAACCAAACCACCCTCGACAACTTCCACAATCACGTGCTTATATGAAATCACCTCCACATCACCCCCATATCACCTCTATTTCACACTCCCACTACTGCTAAACTTTCACCACCTATTCCCACATAACTCTCATTGATCACCTGAGTGACATCCCCATCCTCCAAATGAACAGTCCTTATCACATCCTGGACCCCCCCAACCATTCTACATTTAATGGTGGGGGTGGGTTTGGGAAAGTGGTTTCATCACTGCGGGCCCTATCTAATGTAGTGACTCCTCGGGATTTTAGATCCCCCCCTCTCTAATCCACTTATTGCCTACCCCCCTACAGAATCCTTTAGGATCACCTCTCAATATCGCCCCTCCTCCACTCACGCCTGTCACCTCCACTCCCCTCCACTTCATCTACATCCACATCGTCCACCTACACGCATCCTATCTTTCTATTAGACGCCTGCCTCCACGTCTTCCTGTTCACAACCAGTTCATTATAGTGACAATGAGGAGAAGGGTAAGTTATAGTCGAGACAGAGTGCGCTTAGCTTCCAAAATCTCAGACATAGACAAAGATTTAAGTCTCAGTCACAGGTTGACGCAGATTGGTTCCAAAACACTTCAGCAGATTCCTGCTTCCTCAAGTAGAGATCTGATCATGCAACCAGTTGTGTCCAGTGGCCTCCAATAGATCGCAAGTATGCCATTAATCAACACAGAGCTCTATTCTTTCACTCCAAATCCTATTTTCTACCAATTCAGTTCCTCCAGCGCATGCATCAGTTTTGTCTTAGAGACAGTAGTAGTTTTTTAATTCCAACATTTTCTTATATTAGAGATGAGAGCGGTCTTCTATGTGTGATAAGAATCACTCTTGTTGATTAAGTCCAGTGTCATAGTCAAGTTAATCATTTTTTTTATGGAAATTTACCTAAAATTAGGTCTCAGTCCCCTAAGGACGAGAACCTCTGCAACTCTGTTAAATAGGGGGTCTTTGAATGTTTTGAAGGTCAGGTTCTTGGGGGAAAGAATAGAAATACATCATACTAGTTGCACCCATTCTATGCATGTATTAAATCTCTCTACCTGATGAACATACTCTTGATGACCGTGTTTCATTCAAATCTTCATGTGTTTTTATTGTTGTGTTGAATACAATTTTTTATTTGTACAAAGTACATTTCATTTCCTTTCAACTATTGTATAACTTATTTTTACTGACATGCAACCTGTCAAACAACTAATGATTTGGTGAATATTTTCTTTTATTGCAACCTGTGGGAGTAATTGTGTTTTGATACATGTTTAATGTCTTCAAATGATATTTTAAGTATTGAACTTCTTGCAGCAGATTATTCATTGAGTAGTCTGTTGTTTCCCTTTGTTTTCTATTATTTCACTGGTCTGTCATTAGTTTTCCACTAGCCAAGGAGGACCCTCATCCATATGATTCTTCCAACCCAAATTTTTTTTTTTCTTGATAGAATAACCCTCTGACCAACCAATAAAAAATTAAAAGATACAATCTTTTCATTTAGGTTTCTGTAGTGAGAGATTTGTTTAGAATGTGTCAGAAGAACCACAGTGCTAATGACAGCTTGTCGTCGGGTGGCCTAGATTTTCCCTTTAGTAGTCAGGTGCATACCTTAGGACCAATAGTTCCTTTCAAATCATGAAGAATATATATAAATAAAACTCCCATGTTATCCCTGGGCTGATACAAAAATCAATTTTACACAAGTGCTTCCTTCAAACCACTTTCCCAAGTGACCACAACTTGAAACCGCGGTACAAATCCTTCCTGACACTTTTTTGTGCTAGAATTACTATATCTAAGATCATGTGGTTTAAAATAGATTGAGGGATGAGATTGATGGAAAACAAGAGCTCCAAGACTCCGATCTCCAAAATTTATGGACTGCCCACTCTCTCAACTCTTCTGGAGTGCCATGTCTTTGAAATGTAGGATATTTTTCCACGTATCCTATCTCGATCAATGACTAGGATTTCCTTCATAGCTCCAAGCTTCAAGGAATTTTCCAAGAACCTCTCCCCATATCTCCTGGAGTGGCGAACTACCAAAGGTCTTCTCCTTCCTCTATGTTTCATAAACCGGTCAATGATGGATATTAACTCTGGACTTTGGGAGTTATTGAATAAAACCAACCTGCAACATAAATTATCCAAAGTACCAAGTCTGCAGACCTTGGGATCTTGTGCCACATGTCATCTGTAATCAATGGCTGAGATGGATTTTGGACTTCGGGATTCCTCGACCCCAATTTTGTATGCCTTGAATCCTCTGTTGGCATTTTTTTACAGGCAGGGTATTCTTGTCATTGATGGCAAGTACAACAACAACAATGAAAAATAGGTAGGCAAGGAATATTAGCAGCAACAATGGCATGTCTACAAGAAAGAACAACATCAACAATAACATGCTTATAGTTATTGATGGAAAGAACAAAAATGAGAAAGGTATGGTTACAACAAAGAATAGTAGCGATGTTGGTAGGTTTATAGTTGGGAGACAACAATGGAAAATAGGAAGGAAAGGAATATCAGTAGCGATGATGGCATGGAAAGATCAGAAGCGTAAACTCCATTTTGGAGTTTTAGATACCAGGAGTTGGAGGAGTCAAGAGTCAAGATTCTTCATCATAGGAGTCTCGAAGTTGGCAAATGCGAAACATTGAAATCCCGAAACAGGCACATCAACAAAGTCTCCATTTCGTAGTTTTGGATACCGGGAGTTGGAGGAGTCAAGAGTCGAGACTCTTCATCATAGGAGTCCTAAAGTTGTAGAATGCAAAATGCTGAAATCCTGAAACAGGCACATCAACAAAGTCTCCATTTCAAAGTTTCAGATACTGGGAGTTGGAGGAGTCAAGAGTCGAGACTCTTCATCACAGGACTCCCAAAGTTGCAAAATGCGAAACGTTGAAATATCAAAACAGACACATCAACAAAGTCTCCATTTCGGAGTTTCAAATATCGGGAGTTGGAGGAGTCAAGAGTCAAGACTCTTCATCACAGGAGTCCCGAAGTTGCGAAATGCGAAACGCTGAAATCTTGAATCAGGCATAATGAAGGCTCGTGAATTTGTGAAATAATCCTAGCCATTGGATCGAGGGTTGATCTAGGTTGTTAGATCCAGGAGGTGAATGGGGTAGACCACATTAGAAAGGATAGGTGGAAGACTACATCAGTATTGACACGTGGCACTATTAGACAATGACAAGTTTCAAGTTGATTTGGCATTTCAAGCCACTGGAAATCACAATTCTGAGTGACACGTGGTAGCCACTCGGGTCATGACACGTCATCGAGTGACATAAGAGTGACCTCACTACAGGATTTTTGCTTCGAGAGTTTTAGCATGAAATCTCCCCCAAAGTCCCGGGGCAGAGGATAGTCGTCTGATCACCACGGATCGTGGACCATTGATCTGGAGAGAGAAGTTCTTGTTTGATTGCAGAGTGGTCACATCTCGTGGTCACATTATCAGGAGCCAGAGAGAAAATATATAGAAGCCAAGCTCTATTTTGGAGCTCGTGACATGGAGAGTTGAGACGACTCATCACAGAATCCCCAAAATGCGAAAGTGAGAAATTTGTTTTTGAACAATGTTGTGGTCACAGCCAGTGGTCACATCTATGGAAGATGGAGGAAGGAGCTAGTGCAACCAAGCTCCATTTCGAGGATCGCGACTTGGAGTGTCGAGACACTTCATTACAGGAATTCTAAAATGCCAAAATGTTGTTGTATTCAGTGGTCACTGCCTATGGTCACGTAAGTGGAAGGAGCTAGCATAGTTAGGCTCCATTTCAAGGTTCGCACTATAACTGCTAGAAACCACTGATTGTTTCTGCCAGAGGACTCAAAGAGAGTTTAGGGTGATCGCCAGAGAAGCTGAAGTGTCTTGAGGCATATTGCAATGAAATCAAGGGTGTTCATACACACTATTGACATATGGATGACTATTGGAGCCTAGAACTGCAATAGAGGGAATGAGCTTGACTGTGACAGAGAAGACGAAGACTCTCAACTGTTGGAGAGGCTAAGGAATATTGGCATAATGCTCAGTGAGGATGAACGCATGGGTTTAACTGCCAGAGAAGATGAAGAGTTGTAATGATGGCACTCGACATGAGGAGAGAATGCATAAGAATTGCGAATAGAGGATGCAGAGGATGCACAAAGAGTATAAAAATGCAGAACATAGAAGAGATTGGGGGTTGTTGAGAGTGATTTAGGTGTGTAGAAAGAGGAAGAGTGCAGTAGCTGAAAGGTACAGAAGAGGAATGGTGCATAGAATGGATAGGGAACACAGATCATAAAAGGCAGAAGAACATAAAGCATATGGAGGGGGTGCAGGAAGACATTGATGTAGGTAGAGCAGAGCAGTGTAGAAGAACAGTGATGAGACCGATAAGCCATTGATAAATATTGTATCGTTGTGATAAATTTATATATAGAAAACTTTATATTTCAGGATGGTAGGGAGGTGCTAGGGAGGACTGTTGTCCTCAGAGGTTCAAGTGGGTGATTGAACATGGGGAGTTGTATCTTCCATCTGGTTGTAGCCAGAAAAACCAAGGTGGAAGGGTGGTGCAAGGGAGAACTGTTGTTCTCTATTTTACAGGTTGGTGCCTATGTGACTAGAAGTTGGTGCTTCCATCCAATTGGTGCTGGAACACTTAGGGAATTGTTGCTTCCTTCTAGTGGGTGTTAGAGAAACTAGGGAGTTGGTGCTTCCTTCTAATGGGTGCTAGAGAAACCAGGGAGTTGGTGCTTCCTTCTAGTAGATGCTAGAGAAAACAGAGAGTTGGTTCTCTCAGCAAGTTGCAGCTAGCAAAACAAAGGTTGTACCCTCACAATGAGTTGGATCTCATATGTATGATAATGTACAGACTGTAAAGATTACTTATCTTACCAAGAAGAAGAGGTTTTTACCCTTTATGGGTTTCCTCAGGAAATATCTGTCTTTGTGTATCTCATATGTGTGAATGATGTTGAATGTTCTATTTCTTACCTCCCTACATTATTGTGATCATCATTGAGAGTTCTGTAATGAATTTAAAATTAGCAT
>SNQJ01S0023282.1:131410-153148 GCA_010110895.2 Picea sitchensis | reverse complement strand
GTGAACTGTCATTTTTTCTTGGTCTGCAAATTACTCAGAGGTCTGAAGATATGTTCATTTCTCAAGAAAATTATCTAAGAGAAATGTTGAAAAGGTTTGAAATGGAATATTCTAAACCTGTGGGCACACCTATGGTTACTGGATGAAAATTAAGTAAGGATGATGACTCACCTGATGTTGATCAAAGTTCATATAGGTCAATGATAGGCAGTCTATTGTACATCACAACATCTCATCCAAACATAATGCATGCTGTTGGAATGGTAGGAAGATATCAGTCTGCACCTAAACAGAGTCATTTGCTAGCTGTCAAAAGGATATTCAGATATTTGAAAGAAACAATGAACTATGGCCTATGGTATCCTAAGAATCAGAATTTTCAATTATCAGTCTACTCAAATGCTGATTGTGCTAACTGCATGGATGAAAGGAAAAGCACGAGTGGAGGTGCGTTCTTCTTAGGAGATTCTCTAGTAGCATGGTTCAGTAAAAAGAAAAGTTCCATTTCTTTATCAACTACAGAGGCAGAGTACATTGCTGCTACTACTTGTTGCACTCAGGTATTATGGATGATTTAGACACTTGCAGACTTGGAGGTAAAATACGTTGCACTGATACCAATTCATTGTGATAACACTAGTGCCATCAGTGTGTCCAAGAATCCTGTATTCCAGTCCAAGACCAAGCATATTCCCATAAAATACCATTTTCTGAGAGAGAAAGTCACCAATCATATTGTTCAGGTCCATTACATTCCAAACAGAGAACAAATTGCAGACATCTTTACTAAACCCCTAGCCAAGACACCATTTGAATATCTCCAACAGAAGTTGGGTGTCATCTCATCTCACACCTAAGAGAGGCCATCCTGTTAGGGGGAGTTTGTATTGATTGAATATCTAATACCTTCGAAAAATAATGCAATAACTCAGGGGGAGTGTGTTTTCTTTGACATTGATGTCAAAGGGGGAGAAAAGAACAGGTCCGGGTGTCTTTGTTGCCATCAATGCCAAAGGGGGAGATTGTTGGCATGTTTTTACATGCAGCATATTCTTGTCATTGATGGAAAGTACAACAACAACAATGAAAAATAGGAAGGCAAGGAATATCAACAACAACGATGCCATGTCTACAAGAAAGAATAACAACAATGATAGCATGCTTATAGTTATTGATGGAAAGAACAACAACGACGAAGGTATGGTTACAAGAAAGAATAATAGCGATGTTGGCAGGTTTACAGTTGGGAGACAACAATGGAAAACATGCAAGCAAGGAAGATCAACAATGATGATGGCATGGAAAGATCAAAAGCGTAAACTCCATTTCATAGTTTCGGATACCGGGAGTTGGAGGAGTCAAGAGTCGAGACTCTTCATCACAAGAGTTCTGAAGTTGCGGAATGCGAAATGTCGAAATCCCGAAACAAACACATCAAAAAAGTCTCCATTTCGGAGTTTCAGATACTGGGAGTTGGAGGATTCAAGAGTCAAGAATCTTTATCACAGGAGTCCTGAAGTTGTAGAATGAGAAACGCCGAAATCCTGAAACAGGCACATCAACAAAGTATCCATTTCAGAGTTTTGGATACTGGGAGTTGGAGGAGTTAAGAGTCAAGAATTTTCATCACAGGAGTCCCGAAGTTTAGGAATGCAAAACACAAAAATCCTGAAACATGAACATCAACAAAGTATCCATTTCAGATTTTTAGATACTGGGAGTTGGAGGAGTCAAGGGTCGAGACTCTTCATCATAGGAGTCCCGAAGTTGCGAAATGTGAAATGCCGAAATCCCAAATCAGGCACAATGAAGGCTTGTGAATTTGTGAAATAATCCTAGCCATGGATCGAGGGTTGATCTGGGCCGTTAGATCCAAGAGGTGAATGTGGTATACCATGTCAGAAAGCACAGGTGGAAGACTATGTCAGTATTGACACGTGGCATGATCAGACAACGAAAAGTGTCAAGTTGATTTGGCATTTCAGGCTACTGGAAATCACAATTCTGAGTGACACGTGGAATCCACTCAGGTCACGACATGTCATCGAGTGATGCAAGAGTGACCTCACTATGGGAGTTTTGCTTCAAGAGTTTTAGCATGAACTCTCCCCCAAAGTCCCAAAGACTGAAGTCCCAAGGCAAAATATAGTCGTTCGATCACCACAGATCATGCACCATTGATCTGGAGAGTGAAGTGCTTGTTTGACTGAAGAGTGGTCACATCTCATGGTCACATTGTCGAGAGCTGGAGAGCAGAGCTATAGAATCCAAGCTCTGTTTCGGATCTCTTGGCATGTATAGTCGAGACAACTCATCATAGAATCCTCAAAATGCGAAAGTGTGAAATATGAGGGACCATCTCTGGTGGATGTAAATACCAAACTGGAATTGCTAACACCATATTAGGGAGGGTAATCATTGTGGCTAACTGGAAAGATTGTACGCCTGGTGGAGGGTAAAAGAAGGGAATTTGAGTAATGGCTTGGGGAACTGTCTCCCAAACTTGAATATGGCCTTGGGGAGAGGTGAAATCGTGGACTGGTGGAGTCGACGAGTTCGCAGGAGGTTTGTGAGGGGGGAGCTTTGCGACTAGTGGGACGTCAGATATGATAGAAGCCTCCCTAAGAGGAAGGGTATCCTCTATGTCAGTGCCATTGGATGATACAATGCATACTTGATTGGAAGGATGAAGGATTGGTGGTGCACCATGGTAAGTTCCTAACAATGATGGGTCTTTGAAAATTTTGGGATCCATTTCGATGAGTTGGTATGCGTCATGACTTGTGTGGATGAGAGGGAGAATGTTATCGATGTTGGCAGATGGGTTAGGATCGTAATGTGAGACTTGGTCAATGGTAATGATCTTCCCGTTTTGGGGGAACATCATTGTTCGAAAGATGGAAGAGGAAATTGCCTTCATAGCATACATGTAGCTACGACCGAACAAGATATTATAATCGAGAGGGGCATCGATAAATTCAATGTCTATGAGAATGGTCTTTCCCCCGAGTTCTATGGGGAAATTTTGGAAGAGACCTTCCGGAGACGATGGTCATCCATCATAAGATCATAAGGTAATCGAAGATGGTATGAGTTTGAGGGAACCAAGTTTCTACCATATAGATTTGGACATAATGGATGTGGATGCACCTTCATCGATGATGCACCGATGAACTGTAATGTTCCAAATTTTTACTGGGATTTGAAAAGTGATCAGAGAGGGAAGGTGATTTTCTCCGTTGTTGAGATCAAACGTGATGAGTCGAGTGTCCGCGGGGTGGACTTCCCCCAAGGAGAATAGTAATGATTTTCGTTGAGTGGGACAAGTCTGAAGGACTTCTAGGACTGACATCGCAGTCAAGGATTGTGCTAAGTCATCAAACAAACTATAATTATGAGTTGTCATAGCCTATGGGTTGTGGACATTCCTACGCAATGGGATGCGAGGGGTGTAAAGAGGTGGTTCTGCGTTAGGGCGAGGGATCACCAATGGGGTCCCCGTTGGTGCGGGGATTGTTTCTAGAGAAATGGGAGGAGACTCAGCGGGTGCATGGTACTAACGATTACGTGTTTGTAGAAGGATTTCTTCCTCACTGGTGAGGAGGATAGTTCGATCTGTGGGATTGTTCGGGTTGAGGTACTCTCCCAAATGTGGTGGGGTAGGTTGTATATCTTGTTGGGTGTTCATCACACCTTGGTGTGGAATGGGATTCTGCATCACGAATGGTGGGGGTTGTTGCACATATTCTTCTAGGGCCTGCTGAGGGGTAGGTGGTGCTAGAGGATGTGGTAGATTGCTTGAGTCTTTTAGCCATTTAAAATCAGTGATTTGGGGGAAATGATGAGTATAATGACCGAAATCACCAAAAAGGGAACAAGGGAAGCTGGTTTTGATATTATTTTTATTTCTCCCTTGATGCCTATTGTTGTTTCCCCCTTGGGGGTTTTGATTCCCTTAGTTCTAGTTGCCCCCAGTAGGTTGGTTTTGTTGGGGTTGATTCCCACCTTGACCTCGGTTGTTATTGTTCTTGTTTCTTCCTTTCTTTTTGGCATTATTCGACGGATGGGTCGGATTTGCTGTATTCAGTTGTTTGAAGTTTTCATATTGCTAAACGAGAGAGGGTTGAACAAAATTCACCCCGGTGTGAGGATGTGGGGGAGCCATAGGTTGTGGAGGACCAGGAAATGGAAAGTATGGATTTTGTTGGTGTAGCGATCCATAAGGTACATAGGAAGGCATGGTGATTTCGGAAGTACTATAAGCTGAGGTAGAGGGGGTACCGGAACTTTTTTGGATAGGTGGGTGTATTGGGGGTGTCGGCGATGGTCCACTAATGGGCAGAGGAATAGCAACAGGGTATGGTTGTTGATAAGGGGGTGGGGGGTAATAAGAGGTCCTCCCATATGATAACGGATATTGAGGTGTGCCATACATTGGTGGTGGTTGGGGTTGAGGATTGTAATGTGTGGTATTACCAATCAATCCATCTGCTGAGTGAGACATCCTGGGTTTGTCTTGACCGAATGGCACGGGTTTGGAGAGATCAGGAAGTACTGTGTATAAGTACCCTAATTGTGAATAGATGAGGCTATATTTTTTATCCTTACTGATGGCTTCTTCTTCAAATTGAGGGAAGGTGGAAGCTACATATTTACCGAGGAGAGAGACAAGTGATCTGTGAAACCAATCAAGAAACCATTGTTTAGTGGTTTCTGCTTTGCACAAACTACGTCGTCTACACCACTCATGAATGTGATCAACGATATGTGTGGATGAGGTATTTTTGAAATTAGACATTAGTTCAAGACCATTGTCATGGCGGATTGGTAATTGGAAGAAGGTCAAAAATGCTTTGGCCAAGGACTCGAAAGTCGTATGGGACCCCGATTGTTCGTCTACATACCATTTGGCTGATGGGCCAGTGAGTGTGCATTGAAATAATCATAGTCTGATGGAATCATCCATAATGTTGTTGGAAGAGAACCATAGGTGGAAAGTCATGACATGGTTGCCAGGGTCATCACCTGCCTTTCCTTCAAATTTGGGGATGTATGAAGGTAGTTTAGTGGGCATTGCAGGCCATGTGGGGTCATGCAATATAGGATCATTGGTGAGTTTTCTTAGATCTGGTATGTTAAGAGAGGCCAAATATGGCATCTGCAGTGGGGGGGGAGGGTTAGCTCCATCCATGGTGTGAGTGTGTTGTGAACCTGACCCTTGAGGGGGACTAGGTGGGTTGGTACTTCCCCGTTGAGAGGCATTTTCCCCCCTTCTTTCGTGTAAAGGAGAGTGAGTGGGCGGAGAGACTTGGGAAGTGGACCCAAGTAATGTGGAACCAAGCAAACATGATCCTAGAATAGTGTCACTCACAGGAGTGTGTGAAGGTGGTGCCAATGAGCTGGCAAGACTAGGAGATCCCCCTAAAATAGGAGGGAGGTTTAGTAAGCATATGGAATGACGAGGGTTATGTGGGTCCCCTATGATTTCCAACTAGCTAAGTGGATGTGTGAAAAATGTGATGATAGAAAAATAAACAAGAGCCTTTGTTGGAAATTTTGAACTTTACACAATATATAACTTTACACAATATATATCTCTAAATCAAAATGTAATCAGAAGTGCATCATACATAAAGTGTTTGGGAAAAAAAGCATATATGTGGATAAGTGGGTTTTGTCCACATGGGGAATCAAAGAAAACAAATGATCATTTCCTAAAAGACATAACATCCTTCCTCTCAAATAGCAATGGACCTTCCAATAGTACTCAATAGTGGGGTTTGAAGTCACCAAAGAGAAACTAGTGAAGGATGAAATAATCAGTTATAATGAGGGGTAAAGGGGGCATATCCCAAAAGAGCTGGCGATATTTCCCAATAGCCACACAAAATCCGATCAAGGTGCAATTACAAACCACAATTTCCACCTAGGTAGATGTCCTAAAATTTGGTCACTAGGTACCTCGGTCAAAGTGCGTCATTTAGATTTTCGGCCTAAGAAATGGGTCATAGGTTGGATCCCATATAAGAGGTGGGTGCCTCAAGGGGGGATGCACAGAACAACCGGACCTTGGCCCTCAACCCTTCGTGGGTATCTCCCTGCCTTATGGTGTTAGGAACACTTGACTTGGACGATTTTCAGTTCCCTATTTGACAACTTCTATTGTTTTGACAATGTGAGAACCAGATAACGGGGATTTATTTGGATGCCTATCCCCAAAATCCTACCTAGACTAAAAAATTTATTTTGGCACCTCCTGTGGAGGAAAACTTAGTGAGTTTTTAGAAAAAAAATTAGATGTAGTTGTTTGAGAGATTGGGGTTGTGAAACAACCTCGTTGAAATTAAATGGGAGTGGATAGTTTCGTCAAGAAAAGGGTGGGGTGTTTCAAAATCCCTTTGGAGGAAACTTACATTGAATTCCACGTTTCAAGAAGAAACTATGTGAGTGATAAGTGACTTTTGTGTGTGAATGAGTGAAAGTGTGCCAATGTTTTAATGAATTAGGTGTCACCTTGCTGCATGTGGACTTCGCTTGATCCTTACAAGTGTTGATTACCTAATTAACTAAGTGCCTTTGGTACAACCTTGCGTAATTCAAAAGTCCATAGGAAGATAGCATGTGGACATGTGGGTCCATTACTATTCCTTTAACTCCCTATTGTGATTTAATCTAAGAAAATATTTGAAACTATCCTAGATTGTAATCATGTGGGAATGTATGGGCCCGTTACAAAACCTTTAAACTTCCCTAGTGATTTAATCTAAGAAGGTAAATTTCAACACTATCCTATCTTTGTAGCATGTGGGCATGTATGGGCCCATTACAGTCTTAAGATGTGTTTGAAAAATTAACTAAGAGGAGTCCCAAGAGGGGTTGTTGTCCTCTCCTAAAGTTTTTAATCTTCTTAAGGGAGATGAAATTGTCCCACAATCTTTTTCTAATTCTCAAGGTCACTTCGAGGCGTGAGAGAAGAGCATACTAAGTGATTTCTATCCAACTTCTAGTCCCAATGCAAGTTATATGTGATTACAAATCATTTCCAACTTATATTTTTAGTCAAAACAAGCCATCCATGTGGAGAAAATGAAATCAAAAGAGGAAATAATGATTTTAAACCCCCTAAATGCCTATGTGTTTTGACTAATCCCTTTATATGAAGAGGGGACTAAGTGTGGTGCAGCTTAAAACATGCATGAAATCACTTTTAATAAGGCTATGGGCCTTCCCCAAATCTCAAAAAACCTTACAATATGTAGTTTTATGCACAGGTGCGCGGGTCTCAGTGGAGACAGAGGGACACTGAGCGCCTGTGCACAGACCAAAACGAGCTTATGGGAACAGGTGTGCAGAACATAACTGTGACTTAGGCGCATGTGTGCACGGTGCATGTTTGTGGTCCAAAAAACCTGCGCACAAATGACACATGATCGTGAAAGAAAATTATGAATGGAATTCTCCCAATTCAACTTGGAATTGAATGTTTAGCAGGTCGGCTTGGGCTGGTTAATGCACCTGCAAGTTAAATAAACCAAAAGAAGATCTAGAAAAACCCAAATGGGGTAGGAAATTGATAACTTTCCCTGGTGGAATCACCAATCTGTTGCGCCTCTTTCGTCATATTAGTGAGCAAAATAGAGGTGCTTGCAAGCTTAGTTGGGTTTGCTAAGAAGGAAAACTGTAAGGAAAAGGGTTAAAGAAAGAAATATAAAAGAACAACTAAGAATTAAACTAAGAAATAAAATAACAACTAAACTAATGAACATAGGGACATAAGGAAAAAATAAACAATAAGACCCATGTCACCAATGGTAAAGTTTATATTAGTGAAAGAAAACACCAAAAAGAAAGAGGACTATGAGTCCCTTCTTCCTCCAAGGGAGGGATCTTGGACCCCCACAAATAAGCTCTTCTTACAACTTTGAAAATGAAAAATGGTGAAATAATTCTTTGCTAATCCACTCAAGGGGTGAGATGGATTGCCCAATGCAATGATGCTAGTATACTCTTGATGAGAATAGAGGATTCCTCAAGAGAAAAGTGGCAGCATAACTTTGCTATTGAATTTCTTGAAAAATGAAGTGTATCCATGGCCTTTTTATAGCACTTCTTTGAGGTATTGTTCAACCATATTGTAGTGTGTAAAGAGGATAAATAGGGCATTTCTAGGTCTTTGACTAGCCACCCAGTAGGATCCAGTCCATATTTGAGTGTCAAATCAACTTGGAAGCTGAACCAGAAGTGGGTGGGAGGCCGACCACTCTCATAAATGCACCGTTCTCACATGTGTGCGTATTTTTGCGACCACAGTCGCACATCGGGTGCATGTGTGATTTTCCTGCATTTTTGTTTTGCGCATGTGCATGCGCGCCCTGTGTAGTTATAGCGCACTTTAATTTTAGCATTGGTTGCATAGTTTTTGACCCTTTTGAAATGATTTTGTGGTAATTGTGGTCCATGGGTGACCTCATAACTGTTTGGCAATGCGGAATTCTTGTAACCATTTGCGGATGAAATTTCAGTGGTAACAATCTGCAAGCTGAGTCTTGCATTGATAGTTGGTGCTCTTATAGATTTGTTTCTCTATTCAGTTGATGTTGATAAACCCCAAGGATTGTAATTTGTAATACAAAAGAAACTTATACATATATATTATGTGCCTTGTGTTCTTTATGGTGATGTTTTATTGATGATGTTTGTTGTTGTGATATGTTCAGATACAAATGAAATAAATGAATAATGAGTAAATGGTGATTTCTAACTAAGTTGTTTTGTAAAGGAGTGAAAATAATCCTACACTAATTCACCTTGCCATTTCATTTTCGTCAGTGTGTCCAAAACATGACTCTTTGGCACAGAGAAGATAGTGGTAGTACTACAAAATTATTTGTATTATTCAAATATTCGACAAGATGTTATTAAGAATATCATATCTTGCACTACCTACTTCACTACCAAGCCAACCATTACGAAACAAGGACTGTACATCACTCTTCCTACTCTCAACCGGGTCTGGGAATCCATATCGATGGAATATATGTCAGTCTACCCTCAACCGAGAATGGAAATGACTATGTATTCATGTTTGTTGATTGATTCCGCAAGATGTCCATTCTTACCCCCTACAAGAAGAGTATCATACCCGAGGCCACTGGAAAGTTCTTCTTTGAGTGTGTATGGGTACACTTTATACTTCCATAGACCATCATATAATGTCAAGACAATAGATTCTTGAGCACATTATGTTCGATCCTTTAGTTGTTGTTGGACACTAATATCACCAAATCGACTTCCTTCCACCGTCAGACTAATGGACAGACAAAGTTCGTCAATAGAATGATCATGAATATATTGTGCATGTACAAATTCAAGCATTGACACACATGGGATTATAGCCTTCCTTATGTCTATCACAACTATAATAGAGACCTACATAGCTCAACCAATCATATCCCTTTTTAGGTGGGCTTGGGATTTCAACCATTGGGCCCCATTGATGTAGCAATGACCCTTGCATCCACATAGATATAATATTCCCATGCTCAATATGAGGTCAACAAAGAAACCAAATTCATTGAATGGATTCAAGGCATCTTCCAATAGGTCCATGATATTTTTCATAAATCCAATGCTAAGTACAAGAAACACCATGACCAACACCAGATTTCCCATAAGTTTCAGGTGGGAGACAAGGTTTGGTTACATTTGTAGAAAGAGAACCTTATAGAACACCATAATATGATTCATTCACTTTTATATGGACCTTACACCATCACCAATGTTGTGGGAAACAATGATTTTGAGTTAAGTATTCCCCCCTTCCTTGGCTTGCATCCAATATTCAATGTGGACCTCCTTCGACCATATTTTCCACCACTACGAGACACATGGGAAGCGACAAAGTAGTTGAAACCTATGGAGATCAACCCTGACTACATGGAATAGGAAACCATCGATATTTTCATGGAAACATAGGTTAAGGGTTCCCACCAATAAAAAATCAAACTCTATTGGGTTGTCAAAGTAGGGAAACTACTGAACCCATGAAAGTGGCTCACAAGGAATCAAGTTTAACAAAAGTTTCAACATTTCATGGGGGCACTCAACGGAATGGTTACCATTTCTTTCTAAGGGGGGAGGATTGATACAAGTGGAAATCAGTGTCCTCCCACTTATTCCACTACCTAAAAAATATTTTCCATCTTGGCAGGTTTTCTATGATTTTTTAGGTCCCAAACGTTCGGCGTCGTTTTCAAGCCCTAAATGATTTTTTTTGGCTTGGAATAACCTAACATATAGCTGAAGGAACATTCTAGTTCAAACAAAATATGTACTCCTTGGATAGAAATTTATAACGAGGTGTTGAGCACCCCAATTGGAGATAACCTATGCAAAATTTGTACCCCCCGAAAGTTGACATATCAACAACCCCCATTAGAGTCCACAAACCTTTTGGAATTTCATCTCTTGTGGTTAGGGTTTTTGTTTGTTATAGGAAAATCCCCCTGTGCACAAGAGAATCTCTTCTTGGACCTTAGACTCTTAATACTAAGACATAAAGGTGATAACATTGATCACTGACATCCCTTTAAACCTAGCTAAGATAATCTATAGAGAAAAGGAAGAAGTTATGAACCTTTTTAACGATGTTTGTCCTCGCTCAGTCCAAGTTGAGCTATGATCCCCAAGCTCTTCAACAAGTCCTGCAATCCAATCAGAGATGAAACATGCTTCCTATTCTACCATGATTAGTTTGAAACTATATCTATCCGTTAAAGACAAGTTCATGTAGGTATACACACTCTTGAAGGAAACAGGCCAAGCACATGTATTAATGAGAACTCAATAGAGATACTTACATACCTTTGGTGGAGATGCAACAACCTCTTCCATCTCTCCTTGTCCAACCCCTTGCTCAAATCATCCAGAAAAAAAATGACTATGCTTCATTGATTATCTCCCTTATGATATCATAAGTTTTATGCCTTCAATGTCTCGTTTACTTATGAGATCATAAGTTTGGTATCTCTAAACTTCTTTCGCTTTCACCATGAGGAGGCCTCCTTATATAGGCATGGAGATGCCTAACCACCTTAGAGATTCTTGGGATAGGTTGAGGATATTTCTCCATCAGTTGTGGATCCTCCCTAAGATCCATCCTTGACCTCGGATTTGAATCAAACTAACATCAGAGATAAGAGGGATCTTCCCCTTATTTTATCAACAACACAACTCTCCCCCACAAAGGTGCACATAGCGCTATAACGCTCCCCCAAATCAGGGAAATGAGCGCTAGCGATCCCTTCTAGTGGTTAGGGGAGTGTTTCCCTTCAAAATTCATTTTTAAGTGGTCTTTCTCAAGGTAAAGTCTTAAAATTTTAAGATTTTAAGACTAAACAATGCCAAAAACGATGCAATTTCTCTACTTCAAATGAAAACTAGTTTCACTACCCAAAATAAAGAATGCATATATATTATTTGTTTTATTCTAATGTATAAAGAAAGTAAATACAAATCCTTTTATGCTCTACTATTTTCAATTAGGACAAAGAGTCCTATGTAGATGCAAAAGACACGAAGCAAAAAGGCTACAAACAAAGCATGCACTCAAGGTAGTGAGGTATGAAAGAAAACAAGTAGAAACTTATTCTGACAAGACCACAATCAACGATTATAAAACCATTCAAGCATTCAAGTAACACAATAAAATGCAGAGAAGAATCCAAGAAAAGACAAGGAGAAAGAGGAATCAGTCAAAATTGTCCCGACAAAACAAGCAGCTAGAAAGGGGAATTTCACATTTCTGAAAAAGGTTTCAAGATCCAATCAAGCCAATAGGGAGTGATAGGCATAAAAAAAAAATCCAAACAACTTCACAAACAAACGAAAGACTCTGGGTAAAGACCTCTGCAAACTAGGTTGCAAAAGACTGAGCAAAAGAAGGCAGAAACTCCCAAAAAATAGACTAGCGCTCTTTGTCTCAAGGCTAAAGAGAGTTGAAATGATCCATAAAACACTATAGTGGAGTGATGGCTAGAGATCAGTTCTATGGTATGGCGTAAGGGGGGTGCTATTCCTCCCAAAATCTCATAAAAGAGCCAAAAAATGCAAAAAACTCACCCAAAATGCATAAAAATTGGTGAAATTGCTAGTGAAGGTAGGAGAAGGCTAATGAATGATGAACAAATAGTAAAAGTGATCTGAAAGGTGGTAAAATGGAAGGGACAATCCAAGTAAATAAAAGAGTAATTTATTTGTAAAAATGACCTCAAAGATCAAAAGGAACAGTGCATAGATCTCTGAATTTCCTTACAACAACTTTCATACAATCAGATAAATGAGAAAGCAATAGATTGACTCCAAATCTTAAAGAAGAAGAGTGAATCAAAGAAAGGAAGAGAGATTTAAAAAATCCAAACAAAACATCATAAAATCTTAGAAATCAAAATGTTAGAAGCTAAAACAAAGACACACTGGGATGGTGATAACCCTGAGCAGATGAATCAACAAAAAAAATTGAACTTAGAGATCAACTCCCAAAAGGTTTTTTAGCAAAAAAGGACCAACGCTTTTCTCTCAAGGGAACTAGAGCATTGAAATGCTTTGTGGGAGCCTGCAAGGGAGCACTAGCACTCTGGTTGTAGAGGCAAGGGAGCGCTAGCTTCTCAGAAGAATAAAAACTTGCCCATAACTAAAAAAACTCAAGAAAATTCTAAAATTCAGTGTGTATGGGATAAATCCAAGAGCCAACAACACATCTAAGAATCATAAACACAGCATGAATAAGATCTAAAGGTTAGAAAAGGATAAAACAAGACCAAGTAAGGAAACCAAAATTGAAAGCTCTGTTCCCCAATGGAGTCGCCAATTTCTGTTACAGGAAAATCCCCATGCAGACAGGTGAATCTCCTCTTGGACCTTAGACTCTTAATACCAATACAAAAAGGTGCTAACATTGATCACTGACATCCCCTTAAACCTATCTAATCTAATCTATGGATAAAAGGAAGAAGATATGAATCTTTTTAACAAAGTTTGTCCTCACCCAGTCCCGGCTGAGTTCTGATCCCCAAGCTCTTCAACAAGTCCTGCAATCCACTCAAAGATGAAACATGCTTCCTATTCTACCATTATTAGTTTGAAACTATATCTATCCATTAAACACAATTTCATGTAGGTATACACAATATTCAAGGAAACAGTCCAAGCACATGTATTAATGAGAACTCAATAGAGATACTTACCGACCTTTGATGAAGCTGCATCAACTTCTTCCATATCTCCTTATCCAACCCCTTTCTCAAATGATCCACAAAAAAAATGAATATGATTCATTGATTATATCCCTTATGGGATCATAAGTTTGATGCCTTCAATGTCCCCTTTACCTATGAGATCATAAGTTTGGTATCTCTAAACTTCTCTCTCTTTGACCATGAGGAGGCCTCCTTATATAGGCATGAAGATGCCTAACCACCTTAGAGATTCTTGGGATAGGTTGAGGATCTTTATCCATCTTTTGTGGATCCTCCCTAAGATCCAGCCTTGACCTCAGATTCGAATCAAACTAACTCCAGAGATAAGGGGGATCTTCCCTTGATTTTCTCAACAGCACAACGCTCACCCATAAACGTGCACAGAGAGCTATAATTCTCCCTCAAAGGAGGTCAAGGATAATTAGTGCTCCCTTCTAGTGGGTAGGGGAGCATTTCCCTTCAAAATTCATTTTTAAGTGGTCTTTCTCAAGGAAAAGGCTTTGTACTCTTTGTCAAATGATCTCTCCTTCTTTAACCAGTCTCTGAGGATATCTTCCAGTGTTCCTTGTGATGTCGTTCGAGACATGACATAGGCGAGATGACAGTATGGTTTTTGCGACAATTGTGACACTTGCGGTCAAAATGGGACACTTACAACACTTGTAATGACAACAATAGGTCATCATTGAAGTGAGCAATTTGGATGTGTAACATTGTTGTTTAGGGTCTTATCATTTTTTATTTATGTTAAATTTTCCTTTGGTTCCTCATTGTAATATTTTCCTTGCAAATCTGTGTAGCCATCACATCTCTTCTCAAAGATAAGATACAATGCATATAGCCATCACATATCTTCTCAGAGATAAGTTACCACCATTCTAGCGAGTTCATTTCACTTTGTATTTTATTTTAGTCTCTGCATATTTCATTCTTTAATAGAAATTGAGTATTATTGTATCTCTATGTTTGTAGTATTTATGTGTTTCATTTTTTTCCCTCATAAATCCAGTTCAATGTTGCAACAATCGAAAATTGTATTGAAACAACTAAAAAGTGTGTTGGAACAATATCCCGAGAAGGTTGATGGTGTCATAGCAGTCATCCTGAGGGGTGTTGTAGAAACATAGTGGTGTTGAAACTAATATAATTCCATACCTGCAATGTTTTCCTAGAACAAGATGTCAACATTCTATCATTTGAAAGCATAAAGGGTGAGATTTATGAAAAAAGAATAAAAATTACTAAGAATAAAGATTAATAATTGATGGAAGAAGAATAAAAATTTAAAAATTACAATATAGATAAACAAAATAATGAAAAATTATTATATATCTCTACCATCTCATTACCTTTCACTTTCCCCATTCTACCTTTCTAGACTATGACTTCCCCTTCAAATTTGTTGATGAAGTCGACATCCCAAATGCAAGGCACCTTCATATCTATTGCTAATTTAGGAATATATTGACTAATATACAACAATGATTGATATATCATATATCCTGCCACCATAGAAACCTTGAGACATGCTCTTTGTTTAACAAAATCCTTCAATGAATTAAAGCGCCTCTCCACCATACAAATTGCCTGTAATACCTTGGTTATGAGTCCCCAAATTAAATAATGTATTTTGTTTATTTGATGAAAGGATGGAGTGATTGAAAAATTAAAAGAGGTATGAGTACCTATGAAATGTAATACCTTGAACATTACAAATAATAAAATGCATCTCTAGTTGCAGGACATAAAATAACAAAATGTATAGGGGGATATGATTCCACAAGAGAGGGGGATAAAGGGGATAAGTATTTATATTATATTTCATTTATCCATCTTGGAAGTTTAGAGAGAAATAAGTAGTCACATGAGATTCTTGGGGAAAATTCCATGTGGTTCTTTATTGCATGTAATTTCATAAAAACCCCTTGTGGGTTTTTTGGTGGTTCTTCCTCATTGTTCACTCATTCAATTCATTTATTTATCATTCATTATTCCTAATTCATTCTTTCTCTTTGTCGGGACATGGGAATTAACTATTGAAGTAAAGAAGAATTTTTTTTGTTGGCTAAAGTAATTATGGTTATATGTTAGCCATGAATTGGTTCATGTATGCATGAGATGTATTGGCATGTGGTAAGCCTTGTTCAAAGCTACAAATACTGAGAGTCCCAACGTGGATATTCTTGACTAGATACACTAGAGCCCTAGAAAGAAATAGACATCTTGAGGGACTACATGGAAATGAAGGGGTTTCATTATCTTTGGGTGGTGCAAGATGGAGAGAAAAGAGTCATTGTAATTTTTATTAGTGTGTGTTGATAAACCTGTCAAAGATTGAGTGTTGACTGGTTTGGGAATTTGAGTGTCAATTTGGAACCCATCCTTGTGGATTCATATCCCTAGCTTGAGAGTGACCAACCATTGAGACTTGGAACAACAGTGTCTAAGGTTGGGTGGAACATCCTTGGTCTGCAACCAGTTGGTGATTGGTTTTGTTTAAGATAAGTTCTCTCTGTCATGGTTTATTTTTCTTGTATATTTATTTCCATTGTGTATTAAATATTATCTCTAATATATGTATGTTTAATGTGCCTTCTTGTTGGTTATTGTTGTGCATGTCACATTTAAGCATTCTTTTAAAGTCTAACATGAATATTGATTATTTCATGTGTTGTTATTCATTTATTTCCTGCTTATTTATTAGTTAAATGCTATTAGAATTTGAACTCAGTTATGGAAGGGAGAATTTGCAGTAGCATGACCCAACCAATTGATGACTGGGTATGTTACAGATTGGTATCATAGTTGTAGATTATATCATTGGGCCATAAGGGCTTGCTACATAATTGAGACTTTCTTTAAAAAAATATTACTTCACTACGGGACAAAATAAGTTGTTGCATAAGGATTTTGTTCGAAAAAGTTCATAAATCGATGAAGACAAAGGAAGTAGAGAACACTCTTGTGCATTGAGGATTATTTTATTGAAACACCAGTCACACTAAGAGGGGGGGTGAATTAGTGTGTGGAATTTTACAACTTTTCTTACTTCAAGTTAGAAATTATGTCAAAACATAATTTTACACATTAAGAGCAATCAATTCATAAGCACAATGAACACAAGAGATACCATATGTCTTTATAATAGTTTGTATTATTTTATATGTGACTATAGTCATGAGGGTTTTCCCAGCACCAACTATTTTTTATCAGCACCAACCGAAGTAAGGAGCATCAACTCCTGGGAGAGCACCAATGCTCAAGCAAGACCCAACTTGTCACAAGACTTAGCTTGCCGAGAGAATGAAATCTATCCAACTAGAATTCATCTAGTAGTACAAAAACAAAAAATACCATTCATCCATTTATTGAATCTTCTCAAACTCATGATCAAAGGTCTATAACAAATTATCATCATCGGACTTCATCTTCTTCCTTGAAATTCACAGATTATTCACTTCATCTTCTCTTTGAAATTCAAACCATACTAGAAATTACCAACCTCAAGTGAAGATCCCTTTATTCACACACTTCCACTCCATTTCAAATGAACCAAGCATAGTTGTATTTATACTCTTTCATTCTCAACTATAGTTTAGTTTTAGGACCGACTTGTGCCATAAGTTACAACTAACTTTCCCACTTACAACAAATTTGGGACCAATGCATAACCACGATTGACCATCATTCACGGTATTCAACTTAAAAATTTCATACTACCTCTCACTGGAAAGGGAATGATGAGTTCTAACCTTCATATGCATTCAAAAACTATCTGAACTATTTTTCATAAATCGATTACAGGTATCGATCGATTTATTTTGTCTCAATGAATGTTGCAGAAATCAAATTCTGTAGAGGCGCTTCCTTCAAACCATTTACAGGTGACCATCTACGCAAAACCACAGGATTATTATTTAAGTGATGTTCCTAGCACCTCATGACTTATGTGTTCGTAACCAATGACTGGGGGCTGGAACCTAGTCCTCTGGTATGCATCCTTCAGGTGTTTTCTCTCTCATACAATATTCTGGAGTTTCAACTCTCTAAAGGTGTTACCTCTCACAAGGGTTGATCTGATGGTTGGTGTCATTCCTGGAACCAAATCAACGATACGGATTTGATCCTTACACTATAATTTCATTATTTAATCCAATGGCTATGACTTAATCAAAGGTTGAGATGAATGACAAATTTTTACTTCGGGACTTCACGACTTTGGGGGTTCAGAGGTTTGGGTAATTGTTGTTCCAATTTCCATCGGAGTTGGTCAGCACTGAAGGGGTCAACATGGGAATTCTTACATCATAATTCTACTATGTTTTTATCTAACGTTCATGTGAGAATCCAAAGGATATTAGATAAATGGTTAGCATTGACTTCGACACTTCGGGACTTCGGTCACTGCAGTCATTCAACTCTTTCGGAGAAAATTCCTCTGAAGTGCTTATTATCATTTTCTGCTTGATAACCTCCACATGTCCAAAAGTTAGGACTATCAAATTAACCATTCCCATAATTTTTTCTGTTAGTGATATCTTATGTGAATCATCCTTCTTGACGGATGGTTAGATCTTACTTTGGAGCTTCGACATTCTAGGCTACTAGAAACCTGAGGTAGTTCAATCCATCTAGAGTGGTTACCTACCAAATACATCATATAGTTGTGGTGACCACTTGCTGTTAGAGTTTTAGTACACCTTACACTATCCTTCTAGTATGTTTGATGTAAGGGTCATCATTCATACTGGGGGATCTTGGATCAATGACCAACGTAAGTTTGTGACTTCCAACTTCGATGCTTTGGGTAGTTGTTGGTGGTAGATGTTGGTTTCCCTTGAAGTACATACTCCTAGAGTGATATACCTTGTTGATGTCACTACTGAATTCTAGCCGAGTGGTTTCCATGTGTCACTCAGATTTTTTACTTACGTATACCTAAAATGCCAACTGGACCTTGACACTTGTCACCATTTGATTGTGCCACATGTCCTTGTTGATGTGGTGTTTACTGACATGGATTGCGTAATGTATCACATGTCCTCCTCTTGGATATAACGGTAGTAGTTTCATTTGAATCCTTGATCCAACGACTGTGATCATCTCTTAGATCAATGGTCCAGATTTATTTCGGCCTTTGCGACTTCGTGTTATTTACTCCCACTTCCCAATTCTCTCGAAGTGTTATTCCACGAATAAACATTGAGTATCTTGAATTCATATAATGATTCATCTTTGACAAGAAAATATTAATATGATCCAATGATTTTCAGGATTTCAACTATTTCAGGATCTCGTGAATCCTTCATCCAACAACTATGATCAGTTCTAGACCAATGGTATAGATTTGTTTTGGCCTTCAACACTTTGGTTTATTCACTCCCAATTCCCCATTATCCCAAACTGAGATTCCCAAATTCAACCTCGAGTAACTTGAATTCATCTAACGATCCATCTTTGATGCGAAAAGCTTAACACGATCCAACGTTTGTCAGGATTTTATCTATTTCAGGATCTGGCGAATATTTGATCCAATGACTGTGATCAGTTCTAGATCAATGGTATAGATTCATTTAGGCCTTCGACACTTTGGGTTATTCACTCCCACTTCCCAATTCTTCCGAAATGAGATTCCCCTATTAAACCTCCAGTAACTTCCATATCTGATGGTCTTGGTTTGTCTCAAAATATTACATGAGTGGACAATATTCTTCCTCTATTATTTTGTAGGTTTATTGTGGGGATTTCAATCCCAATCACATTTTTTCAATCGCTTTCCCTTTTGATATTTTTGGTTTTGCACTTGGAATGTAACTGGTCGATATCATTGATCTATTGGGAATTTTATCACGATAATGTTTCTAGATTGTGTTGATCTCATGAAATTTAGTACACTTCCTCTACTGAGTTTTAGGTGATTGAGATAATTTATTTGTTATGAATTTGATCCCGATATTATTTCTTCTACATGTTGTTCATAAAAACTCATCATCACATCATAATGACATCGAATTTTGACATCGATGCCGACACATCAAGATCATGATAGTGTTTCCGATGCATGTTGTTCATAACAACTCATCATCACATCATAATGACATCGACTGTTGACATCAATGACAATATGTCCAAAATATCCCCCTTTGTCATTGAGGGAAACACACTAACTCCCTACATAAATTCCCCCTATGATGATGCTTCTCTCCTCTGAAGCTACTCTCCCTCTTTGACATCAATGGCAAAGGGTTTCTCCCCCTATGATTAATATCTATATGGAGTTATGTTGCTGACCAAAATATGAACTTAGGTAACTCCCCCTGCAATCATGCTCTGCCTGCCATAACTAACTGCCTCCACCTATCAATCTGTTCTCTCTTCCTATCACTTCTCTCCCCTTTTGTTTCTAAAAGGGTAATGCTTCTTGACAAGGTCTCTCCCCCTATCATTTCTATTGTGCAATGCTCTAAATTAATCTTAGAGACTTTTATACTCTCCTTTTTGCATGACGAAAATTATTTGTGCAACAATTAACTCCACTCGTATTCACTTGTTTAGTCTTTTCTATCCACATCTGTGAGTTTCATGGTTTCTTATCCTTTGTTCTATGATATTCTATTATTGCAACTTCATTTTTCTTCCATGTTTCATTTACTCTTCTTGTCATATTGTATGAAGCATTTCTCATTGACTATCTCCTTGAGTTCCAACAATCCTAGGCTTTGTGGCCAAATCCACCACAACTGTAGCATCTCATAGTGTAACAATGTGTAGCAATATGTCCAACAAGATTGCATTTCCAGCATAATACATTATTGTTGAACCTACCAACTTGTTTTCTTCCACGATTCCTACAATCCAATGCTTTGTGACCATATTCATTAAAAGAAAATAAATGACCATTAAAAACACTTTCATATCTATCCCTTTGACTCATCATTGAAGGCGTCTCTCTTCTAAACTTGCTTTGAGGTGTAGGAGAAGATTCTTGATGTCTTCCCTGATCTGATATTATGAAGATTGTAGTGTTTCTTTCACTCTTTGAACATGAAGAAACTGTATCAGACCTGCTTTCACTCTTTACAAATGAAGGACCTACATGAGACCTGTCTTCACCCTTTACAAATGAAGGACCTGCATCAAGCTTCATATGAGTACCATTTTCTTCCTTGTTGTATCCAATACCGGATTTATCATTTGGTGATATTTGACTATCCAAGATCTCATCCAAGGTCATAGATTTGTTCAAGAACTTGACATGGGTGTTTGAATTCTCAAATTTATTTCTAATATTCACAAATTTTTCTTCCATCTTATGACATGACTCTTCCCTTTTGTCCAACAGGTTCCTCACTACCTCCTCTTTTCTTTTGTCTTCTTCAAGTTGGGTTTTCATATTTAAATTGCTTTCTCTTATTTCTGTTAGATCTGCAAGGTTTCTGCTAAGTTCATTATCTTCCTTCTTCTTTTCTCTTGCTTGACTGATTTCATTCTTCAATCTCTCGATCTCCTCTTCTTTTTCTTCTAACTGAATATCTTGCTCAAATGTGACCTTTTCATTGTCTTTGAGTATTTCCTTTATTTCGAGGATATTCTTTTGATTGCTAAGATCATCATCTTCCTTCTTCTTTCCCTTTGCTTGATTGATTTCATTCTTCAATCTCTCGATCTCCTCTTCTTTTTATTCTAACTAAATATCTTTCTCAGATATGACCTTTTCATTGTCTTTGAGCATTTCCTTTATTTCTAAGATATTATTTTAATTCTTCTCAAGAAATTCTTTAGTGTAGTCATAAAGATAACTATAGTCTAAATAATCATGGTCATAGTTGTATTCACAAAAACCCCAATCAAATTTTTGTTTAATCTTTGATAGTTCTTCTTCTACTTCTTCCATGGGATAAATGATAATAGAAATTTCTTCTATTGTATCTGAAAATTCTTCTTTCCTTGCAGGGGAAAATTCAATATCAACATTATTGCAATCGAAATATTGTGGAGAGTCTTTACCTGTATCGATGGTTGATTATTCCTTATCATCCTTGATAGTAATGTCTTTTATGTCTTCACTTTTGACTTGATACATATTCTCTAACTTCAACCATAAGTCCTTGGTGGATGTGCATAGTCCCATGCTTGCCTTGACGGTATCTGATAGTCCATTGAGAAGAATATTCAATGCCACTTCATTATTATTCCTTACTCTTCTTTGGGATACAGAATTGGATAGATTTGTTGAGGTACTTAAGTGCCAGGGATTACTTACTACTAAATCCAAAATTTTAGATCCTCTTGACTTCAAATATTGTTTCATATTTTCCCTCCATGAAGAATAATTTGTCTCATAAAAAAATGAAACCTCATTTGTAGAGGTCATTGCTTGACCATCCATACATGTGTCCATGGATCTCCTTCAAGTATGTTAGGATTATAGTGAATTCCTTCTCTGATACTAATTTTTGAACACACCAACCACACTAAGAGG